>JASAUF010000546.1:11670000-11840000 GCA_030180095.1 Magnolia changhungtana | reverse complement strand
ACAAACCTACCAATGACTAGAGCTTCCAATAAATATTAATAAATATGAAATAAAACATTTAAATCTTAACAGGGGAGACTCGCTACCGAAGGAACGTTACCAAGTTCCGTGGGCCCACCATGATGTATGTGTTGTATCCACACCGTCCATCTATTTGGATAGATTTTTAAGGCATGCGCCAAAGAATGAGGTAGATCCAAAGTTGTAGTGGACTCCACCATAGAAAACAGTGGGGAGGGTGACGTCTGCCATTGAAACCTTCCTAAGGTCCATCATGATTTTTCTTTGAGATCTAACCTGTTCGTAAGTTATCACAGACACGAAAGAAAGGAAAACATAAATATCAACTTGATCTAAAACATTTGTGGCCCTTAGAATTTTTAATGGTGGGTGTCACTCTCCCTACCGTTTTCTACTGTTGGATTCACAAGAGCTTTGGACCTAACTCATTCTTTGTCTAATGCTCTAAAATGATCTTTCCCAATGAATGGACGGTGGGGGTACAAAATATACATCATGGTGGGGCCCATAGAACTTGGTGACGTCACTTGAGTAGTGAGTATAGCTACTCAACTTGTCAGTAGCTAATTCTCTTCCCAGCGACTGGTGATTGAGAGTAAAATACAAAAAAAAAAAAATTAAAAAAAATAAAATAAAATTCTAAACATTTGGGGGAGCCAATTGCGTGGTGTGCCACACATCACCCAATTCGGTAGTGTGTTGATATCACTAAGTTCCTTAAGCCCCACCATTACGCATTTATTATATCCACACCATTCATCTATTTGTTGAGATTATTTTAAGGCATGGGCTAAAAGCAAGGCAGATCTAAAGCTCAAGTGGACCACACAATAGAAAGCAGTGGGAATCATGACATCCACTGTTGAAGCCTTTGTAATACCATCTAACCTGTGTAAGAAGTCTATGTGGTGGGCCTTACTAATCAACGGTCTGAATTGTCCTTCAGTTGGACCATGTGATTGAGTAAACCAGTGGGCCCCACTTCAGGTGATCCGCTGCGCGGCAGTGCATATTAGGGGTGGAGTGTTATAGCCTTACGCAGGGCTACTTAAGTTGAACTAGGATACAACAATGTGGAGCCGTGGGAGAGAGTTGTGATGGGTTTCAAACTCTCGTCCCCACAACTTCTATATAAGAAAGACTGGGTCCCTGATCCTACACAAGCGACGGAAGCCGAATTCCCATCTACTGTTTTGTATGAGGGTGTGAAGGAAAGGAAGACTACAACAGATGTTTCTGGTATTCTTATCTGGTATACATGGCGTCTCAGTTAGGTAAGTCATCCGAACTCATGATCCCCATGTCCTGTGCATAGCAGATCTCTGGGATTTCCGCATCCAGACAATCTTACAGTTGGTATCAGAGCCACTGTGTAAAGGCATGGATGATCAGATTCAGATTCAGATTCATCCATTAGATATTCAAATTCAAAGTCAAATTTTTGAATTCCCAAATCAGGCAAATTGGGATTTCGAATTTCGAATCTGATTAGGGATTTTCATCCTTACTTCCAGTATTAGGGGTTTTGAATTTAAAACCCTAAATCTAGTTAATTAGGAATTATTCAAACCCTAAATCCAGTTAATTAGGGATTTCATATTTGAATCCCCAAATTGTGAAATTAGGGATTTCAAATCTGAATCCCTAAATTGAGTAATTAGGGATTTCAGATTTGCATCACCAAATTGTGAAATTAGGGATTTCAGATCTGAACCCCCAAATTGTGAAATTAGGGATTTCAGATTCGAATCCCCATATTGGGTAATTAGGGATCTTCGAATCCCTGAATCCAACTAAATCAATGTCAGGGATTTAAAACCCCATATCTGGCATAAATCGGGGATTTCAATCCCATTAGGTCTTAACTATCATGTCCTTCTAGTTGCTTACCTCGATTGCCTAGGCTGACAGCCATTGCTGACCCTTGGATCAACATACGAGGGCCGTGGCTCGCCATTTCGAAATCTTCCCTGCTTCAGGAGCCATTGACGGCATCTACTGGTCCCACCTTCATTGCTGGCGAACGTAGAAGCTATTTCCGCAACTTCTTAGTCCAATCTTTTGGCATCAGGACTGTCGGAGATCCAGGCGGGAGAGAGAAGCTTAATCTCTTCTCGGCTCATCAGGCGCACAGCGAGAGAATCTCTCTTTCTCTCTCTTGTATGTAGTCGCGTGCAGCAAGAGAAGCTCTCTCTATCTCTGTTGTAAGCAGTCTGAGAAAGAATACTTTTTTTATCGGGACCCGATTCGGGTCCGCTCAGATAATGTGGACCCCCCTTAGGTCCATTCGGATCTGAGGGCCCATTTCGAACCTGATCCGTGGGCCTATACTGGATTTTCAGATCTCGAATGGGCCTAACCCTTGGGTCTATACAGCTTTTTCAGATCTGGAATGGGCCTGATACTTGGGCCTGTACCGAGGCTTAGAGCTGATCACCTTATGACATGAGTCCTTGACTGGGCCTAATTTTAAGAACCATTAAATTTCAGTCCGAATTCGTGGACACACTCCAGTTATATTTAGGCCCTATTAAGGCTAGGTGATTGTACATATAAAGATCTTGATTCATAGTGTGTGATATTAAACATTCTCAATTCTGACTCATTCACCAGATATCCATACAAATACAAAATTTCAGGATATAGATCTGTATAATATGACCTGATTTGTCTGTCATATGGACACCTATGCATGGGTCTACCCATCCAGTTAAATAATTCCATCTATCATATGAATGTCAAGGGTTAGACTTGTAATGTTCATTTATCATGCAGAGCCTTAATTCGGCCCAGTTATAGCCCATTACCCATCCTTGGAAGTTGATATAGACTATTAGAATATGTAAGGTGAAACCTATACGTATGTTTCTTTTAAGGTTCCTATATGTTCCAATGATCAATATTAACCATCTTGTAGACCGCATCAAACTCATTAAGATATAATCCAATGAGAGGTAGGATTATAATCACGATCCTCAGTCTATATTTGTAGTGTTGGATTCAGTTGTGTTAGCCACCATAGTGACCTCAATCGATGAAAATTTTACAAGTATAGACTTGTAGCATTGGGATAAGGAAGATTGCATACAGTTGTGTTCACATTTTCATGCGTACGGTAACGAAAACATAAACAATTATTGTTTGGCAGTCACGTGAACGGATGAAGTAAATGGTGTTGGTAATATAAAGCTGAAAGACTCATCTCGCCCACAGGTGTTGAGTGTCTCAAATTTACATCACTAACATCACTTAGCTTCATGTTCAGAAGGATCACTGGCATGTTATTATTACCGCCCACAGGAAGAATGATGATGATGTAACAAATTCTCACCAAGATGTGATAGTTGGGCCCATCTTCATCTTGGATAATTCAGTTGATACCTCCTTTAGTAACTGAATTAATTATCTTTGTCTGATATTTGTTTACATTCATGAATTGCTTTATGAAATAATGAACTAATGTGAGTACATATGTATATTTTCTATTTCAGTCTCAATTCCAACTAATACACATCAAGTCCCTGCCCTAAATGGATCTAATTATGCTCAATGGAAGGACGCCATTGAAGTTGTACTGGGCTACCTTCAATTAGATCTTGCCCTAAAACACCAGAACCACCAAAACCATCTGACAATGTCACTGAAGCATAATATAATCGATGGGAGGCATGGTTTAGATCAAATGATACATGCCTGAAAGTCATAAAGTATTCGATTTCTGAATCTATGAAGGGTGTCATGCTTGAAATAGATAAAGCCAAAGCTTTCCTGACTGAAATAGGAAAAAGGTTCAAGAAATCTTATAAGTCTGAAGTGGGCATTTTTTTTTGAATAAATTGACTCGCTCATCTTACGACGAAAAAGGCAACATCCGTTAATACATTGTAGAGCAAATGGAGGTTGTTTCTAAGATCCGTTCTCTAGGGCTTGTACTCACTGATGATCAACTGGTTCATTTGATCATGAACAACCTACCTCTCTAATTCGGCACATTCCTGATAAACTATAACACTCCGAAGGACATGTGGACATTGGATGAGCTTAACACTCAGTGCGTCCAAGAAGAAGACAGGATGAGGCAGATGGTTAAAGTTCAAAATGTTAATATGGTGACCTCATGTCATGCGCATGGGCAAGGCAATAAAGGTAAAAGGAAAAGGAAACAAGGTTCTAATAATGGATTTTCTGGTCCTCCATCTGGAAACCATGAGAATCAATCTGGAAATAGATCTAAACGTAAACGGGTTAAAGTCAAACCGTGCTTCTTTTGCAAAAAGACGGGCCATCTAAAGAAAGATCGCAATGGATTTAAGAATTGACTTATAAAGAAAGGTAATCATTTTGTTCTTGTCTGTTTTGAATCTAATCTGACCGATGTGTCAGCGGATTCCTGGTGGATAAATTCAGGAACTACTATTCACATATGCACTTTTATGCAGGAATTACTACAGGCCAGGCTACCAATTGATGCAGAGCGCTCAGTATATGCAGGCAATGGTGTCAAGGTTGACGTGGAGAGAATAGGTGTCTATAGGCTTAAGTTGAAGTCTGGTTATTTTTTGGATTTAAAAGATACATTTTGTGTGCCGTCTATAAGACGCAATTAGTTTCAATTTTTTGTTGAGTTGGGATATTCATTCCACTTTGGAAATAAAAGCTTTAGTATTTACTTTAATTCGATTAAAGTTAAAACCAGCTCTATAGTAAACAACTCATACTAGTTAGACTTGATTGCCTCTCATGTCCATAATATTAATATTTTGCATGGAAATAAATTGGGATCCAAGCGTAGGCTAGACTATGAGAATTTCTCCATGTTGTGGCACAGGCGGCTATGCCATATATCTCGTGAGAGATTAGACAGGCTTGTGCGAGAAGGAATTTTGCATTCTCTAGACTTCTCTTACTATAAGTTGCATTAATTGCATAAAAGGAAAACAGACTAGAACTAGAAAGAAAGGTGCAACCAGGAGTGTAAGTCTATCCGAGATAATACATACGGACATTTGTGGACCATTCCCTACAACTTCATGGAGTGTACACAAATATTTTATTACCTTTATAAATGACTACTTTCGTTTTAGGTACATTTACCTTATCAATGAAAAATCAGATGCCCTGGATGCTTTTAAAATCTATAAGACCGAAGTTGAAAATCAACTCGATAAAAATATTAAAGTTGTCAGATCTGACCGAGGTGGTGAATACTATGGCAGATATGACGAATCAGGATGCAATCCAGGGCCATTCTCTAGATACCTGCAGGATTGTGGTATTGTCACTCAGTACACTATGCCTGGTACTCTAGAGCAGAATGATGTGGCTGAGAGACGCAATCGCACCCTTATGGATATGGTGCGAAACATGGTCAGTAATTCGACATTGTCAGAATCTCCGTGGGGTGATGCGATCAAAACTGCAGTTCATATACTAAACAAGGTATCCAGCAGAGCAGTAAGCAAAACTCCTTTTGAGTTTTGGAATGGGAGAAAACCAAGTCTTCGATATCTACATATTTGGGGTTGTCCTGCTAAAGCCAAACTTTATAACCTGCATGAAAATAAGCTTGATCCTAGAACCGTAAGTTGTTTCTTCATAGGATATTCAGAAAGATCAAAAGGCTATCGATTCTACTATCATTCCCACTCTATCAGGATTGTTGAGACTGTGAATGCCAGATTCATTGAGGACACTAAAAACAATGGGAGCATGAACATTAGAAATTTTATATTTGAGGAACAAAGGGTTGTAACCCTAGTCATAGTTACTTCAGATCACATGGATATTAATAATGCAGATGATCCTGTAGTCACTGCAGGACACCACGTGGAACCTCATATACAAACCACTGATAAGGAAAATCAAGATCAGACTCAACAAGCTGAACCTTTGAGAAGATCTGAAAGAGAGAGAAGGCCTGTAAATCGAGACGATTACATCGTATACTTACAGGAGCACGACTTTGACATGGGGGTGGAAAAGGATCCTGAATCCTTTACACAAGTCAAACAAAGTGCTGATCCTTCTCTTTGGTTTGATGCAATGAAAGATGAGTTGAAATTCATGCAGGACAATAAAGTATGAAATATTATAAAATTACCCACTGAAATAAAGCCGATTGGTTGTAAATGGATATTTAAAATCAAGAGGGACTCCAAGGGTAATGTTGAAAGATATAAAGTCAGACTTGTTACCGAGGGTTTCAACCAATATGAGGGCATTGACTTTAAGGAGACTTTCTCACCAGTATCTAAGAAAGACTCATTCAGGATTATAATGGCTCTTGTAGCTCGTATGTATTTAAAGTTACATCAGATGGATGTAAAGACTGCATTTCTCAATGGAGATCTGAATGAGAATGTGTACATGTTGCAGCCCAAAGGTTTTGTAGCTAATGACTCAAAACATTTGGTTTACAAACTAAAGAAATCCATTTATGGGTTAAAACAGGCATCGCGACAGTGGTACATAAAGTTTCATGAAATAATTTCCTCATATGGCTTTGTAGAAAACACTGCCGATAAATGTATCTATATTAAAATAAGTGAAAGTAAATACATTATAATGATTTTGTATGTTGATAACATTCTGTTGGCTAGCAGTGATATCAGGATGTTGAGCGACACCAAGAAATTCTTATCTTAAATATTTCAAATGAAAGATCCTGGTGAAGCTTCTTACGTCATCAGTATTGAGATTCGCCATAACAGTCACTTGGACTGCTCAACCTGTCACAGAGGGCCTATATTACTAGGGTACTCAAAAGGCATGGTATGCAAAATTGTGCTTTCGGACAGTCGCTCATTGTGAAGGGTGACAAATTTGGCCTATTTCAGTATCCAAAGAATGATCTGGAAAAGAATCGAATGAAAGAATTCCCGTACATATCAGTATTAGGGAGCATCATATACGCTCAAGTCTGTATGCGACCGGACATTGCCTTTGTTGTTGGAATGTTGGGAAGATACCTATCTAATCTAGGAATGCAACATTGGATAGCTGCAAAGAAAGTATTACAGTATCTATAGAGAACGAAAGACTTCGGACTCACATACAGAAGATCTGATCAGTTGGAGTTGATCAAATATTCAGACGTAGACTTCGCAGGCTTCGTTGACACTAAGAAGTATACCTTAGGATATATCTTCATGATGGTTGAATGAGCTGTATCATGGAAAAGCGTGAAGTAGTCTACCACAGCCTCATCCACTATGGAAGCTGAATTTATTGCTTGCCACGAGGCATCTAATCCAGCACTATGGTTACAAAGTTTCTTCTAAGGTTTGCGGGTACTGGAGCATATCTGGAAACTATTGAGAATATTTTGCGATAATTCAGCTGCTATTTCCTTCTCTAGCAACAACAAGCATTCATCGAGGTCGAGACATATCGACAACAAATATCTTGTTGTAAAGGAAAGAATTCCAGAATCATCAAGTGTCTGTGGAATTCGTCGACATTAAGCAAATGATTGCAGATCCGCTCATTAAAGGGCTCTCGATCACGCCATTTTAGGAGCATGTGGCATCCATGAGAGTCATTGATCCCACGAATGTTTTCAGATAGTGGGAGTTGTGCGTACTTTGATTTCCATAGATAATTAGATATCTCATTTTATACGGTTTTGATGGTTTTGATATAAAGATTTATTTTTGCTTCTTTATATATATATGCGCAAATTTTGAGTAAGTAGAACTACAATCATGTCTCGTTGGAGACATATAAAAGCTTCGGGACCTCTTAAGGATAGGCGTATATCATTACATTAAGTGTGTAATCGTTATATCACATTTCCTAGTTCTCAAGATTGAAAGTACTTGTGATCACGTTCAGCCTCATTTCGCCTAAATTAAATGTTGTGACGACTACTGCGGTTCAATACTAACAGTCTTGATGGACCAGATTGAATAGCACTACACATATTATCCAACAATTTCATTGGTTAACAATTTGGTTGTTTTCTTAAAAGCAAAACTTGTTTTCAACATTATTCTATATAACAATTATTGACATTGCTCAATGAGGCCCAAGTGGGAGAATGTAAGAACTCTATGTGGTGAGCCTTACTGATTAACGGTCCGAATTGTCCTTCAGTTGAACTATGTAATTGAGTAAACCAGTGGGCCCCACTTTGGGTGATCCGCTGCACAGCCTATCTGCGCAACAGTGCATGTTAGGGGTGGAGTGCTATAGCCTTATGCATGACTACTTGAGTTGAACTAAGATATAACAATGTGGAGCCATGAGAGAGAGTCGTGATGGGTTTCAAACTCTCATCCCCACAACTTCTATACAAGAAAGAGCTAGGTCCCGATCCTACACAAGCAACATAAGTCGAACTCCCATCTATTGTCTTGTATGAGGGTGTGAAGGAAAGGAAGACTACAACAAATGTTTTTGGTATTCTTATCTGGTATACATGGCATCTCAGTTAGGTAAGCCATCCGAACTCATGATCGCCATGTCCTGTGCATAGCAGATCTCTGGGATTTTCACATCCAGACAATCTTACAACCTGTTCGTGAGGTCAAAAATACTAATATAAAGGAAAAACACAAATATCAGCTTCATTCAAAACTTTGTTACCCCCACAAAGTTTTCACTACTTTCTGTGGTGAGGTCCACCACATAGATCATGGTGGGCCATGGAAGATGGTGAGGTAAACACACCATCGAGGTCTGTGGTGTGCGCCACACTACGCAACCCACTTCCAAATATTTGATGGCTGTACCTTCCAATCTGGAAGAGATTCCGGTCATTCCAGCGTCTATCAATACCACAACAAATGGACGGCCTGGATTTATGAACAATGCAGAGCACATGTGCGAAATCGGAGCAACAGGACAATGTTCGTATTCCGATGCATTAGGAACCTATCATTCCTCGTTTGGTATCTTTCTTCTGAAGTAAACTTTGATACTCGTGATGACTAAGAAAGTCAATACACCTGCACTAATAATTTGTAGATATAAATAGTTTTACTAAAATAAAACGGTAGACATTATGAATCTACTTTAGATTTATTATATAGCAATAGTTACATTAAATAGATAATGTAATTAACCGATTAGAGTACATCCATTAGACGGACAAAATAAAAAAAAAAAAATTGTACATACATACATAGATAAAATGAAAAAAACAGATATATGTTTGATCCAAAATTTTTATGATCTTTAAGAAAATTTTAATGATAGTAATTCAATCAACATTGTTTACTGTGAATAGGGTTCACTTGGGATCTGGATCTACTTAATTTTTACCTCGTAATCTAAAAGCATTTGGATGCCGTGGGTGAAACATATACATCATAGTGATTAGTGAGGCTTACAGGGCACCAATATAGAGATTGGCAGCTCTTGGTGACTTAGGAACGTTGAGGTAGGAAGGGGCATTTAAGTAACTTATCTGCTCCGTCCATCCATTTCACCGATAATTTTAGGGCTGGTGTCCCAAAATGAATCATATCCAATATTAAAATGAACCACACCACAGGAAACACTTGAATTGTACGTCTACCATTGAAAAATTCATGGGCTCAAAGAAGTTTTGGATCAAGCTTATATTTGTGCTTTCTCTTCATCCATTTCTATATGATATTATTAACAGGTTGGATGACAAATAGACATCATTGTGGATCCTAGAAAGGTTTCAATGGTGGAAATCATTATCCCCACTATTTTCAGTGGTATGATCCACTTGATCTTTGGATATGCTTCAATTTTGGGCTCAACTCCTTAACTTAGATAGAAAAATGATTGAACGGTGTAGATAAACTGCATACATTCAAGATGAGCCTAACCTGGTTTACTCAATGCGAAAAGAGCATACTGAATAACTCAGTACACAAACCTATTTCTTCAACGTGACGTGGAAGGAAGAATGCATGAACCAAGAGAAATGATAAATCACCTGCCGATCTTTGATCCGACAAAACTAGGGAAATTTATGACTGTGGACCCACCTTTTATACGGTGGGTTATATGAAGCAATACAAACTTAACATACGGACCTCCTCACACGGACACCGAATTTGAGGACGAAAATACCCCTGCCTTCCTCTAGCTGGCGTGCAGAGACGAGCGCTGACGAATGGTCCAATGATGGGAACTCAGGTGGGGCCCACTGTGATGTTTGTAAGAAATCCTCCCCGTCTAAGTTCTTTCGTAGGGTCACAAAGACTTGGATGAAGAGGAAAAACAAATTTCATAATGATCCAAAACTTCTGTAACCCCTAAAAGGATTTCAATGGTAGGCGTTTAATTTCCCACTACCTTTTATAGTGTGGTCCACTTAATAGTTAGATCTATCATATCATCCCATATCATCCTGAAAAGCTTGATACAAGGCGGTAGTGTCGCGGCAGTCTGACAAATTTTATTTTATTATTTTATTATTATTATTATTATTATTATTATTATTATTATTTTACAGGGATAACTTTTTCTCCCTTACATTTTTCTCTAATACATAATTATGTAAATATGTATATATAAGTATATAAAAATATTTTTCTATCTTTTAATTCATTTCTTTGTCTATTTATTTAACAAGCATATCTCCTAAACTAGAATGATTTACTTAACGTACCACATATGATTTTGGGGTAGGAGAAGCTAATTTAGCCAACCAACCTAGTTATTTTTCAAGATCCATGAGTAGTTCCTCGAGCACTATTACACTACCATAAAGAGAAATATCAATATAAAGTATACACCTAATGAACGGTTACCTAAGGATAGCCTATTATGCTTAAAAGGCTTAATAGATCACCATACATATTAAAAAGGCTTATATGACATAGTCTCAAATGTATTCTCAGACATTTTTATAAAATGGAAATTCCATGGAAGCTTTATTCATGTATTCTCAGCCCTGCATTTGGTCTTTAAGTTGAATTTCTAGAAGTTGCTATTTTAATGGATTATACAATTGGTTAAAACAATTAAAACAATGAGAGTTATTATTTGAGGTGTAACCTTAGGTAACAAAAAGCTTCTCGGTTGGGTTTCTTTCTCAAGGTCCTTCCAAACACCCAGTGAGTTTGGAAATTGACCACAACTATATATTCAACCAAATGCTAAGGTTTGCATATAACTAACCTTTCCAAGTTAGGTTTATGTAGTTCAAACACCAGCTAATGACATGAATGATTAGTGGCATTCGAGCTGTAACGAAGGAATCCATACCAGTTTTAAGCTATTTGAAAATGAGCAGGGCAAGTATGAAAATGAGCGGGGCAAGCATGAAAATAAGCAGGGCAAGCATGAAGTGTTGCTCATTTTGGACTCATGTACTTGAAAATAACGAAGTTGCCCTCCTAGACTGCCTCTGGCGATGGAAATTGTTTAGTAGAGAAGGATAAGCTCTTTATACTAGATGACTTACAATTGAGGAAAATGTTTATGGAAGCTAGCGAAGATAGTATTCTATTTTTTTGGTACCCGCAGTCCAGCTTACAGACCATTGATTCAAGTAAATTGTACAAGGTTTACAGTCATATTGGAGTGCAACAAATTTCCAAGTCCGTGCATTTCAGCCTGAGTTCTTCTTCTAATCACGATAACCTTGGGAGGGTTGATCTGAGGGATGGGTTGATTGCAAAAAGGCTAATAATATCGATGTTCAAATGGAAAGCGCGAGTTTCCTATACCTGAAAAATAGCATACTTTGTAATTTACTTACTATTTTGATGTATAGCATACTTTGTAATCTTGGTGGATGATGAAATCAACTTTCTACTTTGGGTATAGCATACTTTCTAATTTCTAGTTTGCCCTACTGCATTTCTAGTTTGGCTCTTGCTCATTTTTATATTTTCACCACTGAATTCCTAGTTTGCCTCGCTCAATCTCATGTTTCCTCCGCTGATTTTTTAGTTTACCCCACTCATATTTCAGTTTGCCCCGCTGTTTTTCTAGTTTGCCTCGCTCATACTTCAGTTTATCCCGCTGTTTTTCTAGTTTGTCCCGCTCATATTTCAGTTTGCCTCGCTCATATTTCAGTTTGTATCGCTGTTTTTCTAGTTCGCTCCGCTCATATTTCAGTTTGCCCCGCTCGCATGGTAGACTCTTAAGAGTTTCAACATCCGGTCAAGCGTTCGAGTATCCGTAGGTGGTAAAATTCCACTAGTGTGAGTGTGTGGGGTTGTATGCGTGCGTGTGTGTGTGTGTGTATATATATATATATATATATATATATATATATATATATATAATCATTATAGTTTAGGAGATATGCTTGTTAAATACGTAGGCAAGGAAATGAATTAAAAGATAGGAATTTTTTTTTATATATACTTATATATATATAGTTACATAATTATGTATTAGAGAAAAATGTAGGGGAGAAAACGTTCAACCTGTAAAAAAAATAAAATCTGTCAAACTACCGTAGCAGTCCGTGTTTTTTTTTTTTTTTTTTTTTTGCTATGTTGATTATGTGGGTCCCATCAGGAGGTCTGTGTTATATCCAAACTGTCTATCTATTTGGCGAGCCCATATTAAGGCTCAAGACGAAAAAAAGATAGATCTAACTATCAAGTGGACCACACTGTAAAAGGCAGTGGGGAATTGAATGTCTACCATTGAAACCCTTTTAGGGTTTACAAAAGTTTTGTTTTTCCTCTTCATCAAGGTCTTTGTGACCCTATGAATGAACTTAGATGGGGAGGATTCCTCGCGAACATCACAGTGGGCTCCACCTGAGTTTCTAATGGTTGACACTCATTCAACACTGTTTCTCGTAATGTGGTACACTTGAGATTTGAATATACCTCATTTTTGGTCTCATACCATAAAGTGATCTGAAAAAATATATGGACGGCATGGATGAAAAGAATACATCATGGTGAGGCTCACATACCACTGATGATCCACCATTGGCGTGTGGCAGGAGGAGTACCCAATCCGTTCTTTGAAAAGGGTGGGTATTTTCGTCTAGGAATTTATCGTATGTACCAGGAGGTCTAAGTGCGTATGTTAAGTTTGTATTGTTTCAATAATATCCAATAGATACAGGGTGGAGTCCGTGGTCGTAAATTTCTCACAAAACTATGATAGAAAATTGGGATACAAATTGACCAACACAAAAGACATCTCCATCAATCTACGCTCATTGATGAGAGGCCACATAGAGAAGAAACGTCCTACAATTTCTAATGCGGAATTCGGCCAAAGCCTTGCAAGGATGATCCATCCCATCCATTCATTTTTCGAGATTATTTTCGAACATTCAACAAAACGTGAAGCGAATCCAAAACTCAAGTGGTCCATACGAGAGAAAACAGTAGGATTCAGCAAGCACCATTAGAATATTCTTATGGCCATAAAAGTTTTATATCAAAGTAGTTTATTTATTTTTTAATGTTTTCACTTCATCTTTAGTAGGAATAATCTTATAAATGGTTTGGATGTCATGTAAATATCAAGTTAGAGTTCAGGAATGTTTCACTCTCATGGAAAAATTTCCCCAAATTTCCCTCTCATGTGATCCACTTGAGTTTTGGATCTACTTCGTTATTGGTCCAATGTCTTAAAATGAGGTTGTAGAACGGATAAACAGGGTGTATTTATCGTAAATATTACGGTGGGCCCCGCCCATCATCCTTGCGCGTGAACTTGTTTCGCAGGAACCTGAAAGGTTACAATTTCTGTGTGCGTGCGTACTGAATATCATACTCCTGCAGAGCATCAAATAACGCTGAGATTCCAATAGGCATATGCGCTGCTACGTCTTAAAAATACAAGATTCTCGGGTATTGTCTCCCAAACGGCAGAGAAATGGCGGACTACGCTCCGTTAAACCGAAGAGAAGAAGAAGAAGAAAAGAAAGAGGAGAAGAAAGTCAAAGCCACTCGCATCGCTTCTATCGATGTTTTCCGCGGGCTCTCCATATTCGTACTCTCTCTTTCTCTCTCTTCGGCATCTCTTGTATGAGACCGTTTGGCTACGAAATCTTGATTTCGATTTTTGGCATTTTCGCCCTGAATTATGAATGAACTTTTGGCTGGCATTGATAGCTGCTTGTTGCTTGTGATTCTTTTTCCTTACTAACTAGGCATTCAGACCGTTCATCTAGTTGGGCGGTCTACCGTCGATGGACGGAGGTGGCCGCTTGGAATATAGACCGTTTGTTTCTAACCGGTGGACCTTTTCTTGCCGCATGGAGGCCCACTGGATGACGGTCTGGATCAACACGTGGCTTGGAATGTGGGCCGTCTGTGATGCAAACCCGAAAGGGAAAGCGAATAAATCAATAAGAAAAATAAAGAGATTGTGGAAAAGATCCAACAATCCTCTAGCTGGATGCTAGAGATCACAAATGCAAGACTATGAGCAAGCTCAACAGTCCTCTAATCTAGAACTAGAGATCACTTTCCCCCCTTCAACAGCTACTATAGAGAATAAGAAAATTTCATAAAGAGAATATTAATCAACTTGTTCTATTCCATAAGGACAGAAGTCCTATTTATAATCAACCTTACAATCTGTAATAAAAGATATGAAATCTAAAAATCTAAGAAATAGGAAAGCACCTAAGTAACAAAGCATTCTATAATTAAGAAAATGCCTAAAATAATAAGATACTTAAACAAGAAAATATTTAAAATTATTCCCTGCCTACAACTAAAGATATGAAAGAAAAGAACAGAATTTCTAATCTAGAAATTTTAAAAAATGGAAAGTGAAGATGGTTAAAAAAGGAAGGTGATCCTTTTCTTGTACACACGTGCATAGCATGCGCGTGTGGGATGCGGGACAATTGCATCAGTCTGTTTCTGATCCTGCCCTTTTTTTCCCCACATAGCCGATCCATGGTAAGGGCTACTGGATGAATGGTCTAGATCCACGTTTTGCTAGGTACAAGTAGCGATTAGTGCCAGTGGACATTGTTATGTGTTTTCCGAAGCTATTTTAGGACATTAGATTGTTAGGAATTTCGATGGTTTCTGATAATCCTTTCGTGTTAGAGGCATTATTGGATCCGAACCTTCACAATGCATATGTTTGAACAGAAGGGCCCATGGATCTGATGGGACCCACAGTAAATGGGGTTGGCCTGAAAGATATCCTAGATTGAAAGACAAATTCAAATCAATGAAATAAAGACAATGCTCCACATTTAGTGGAAGAGGTGAAAGATTAGATGGCTAAGATCCTCGAATCTGGGGTATTCTTGAAGGATCCTGCATATGCATTGGGGCCCATCAGATCAATGGTTTGGATCAGTGAACCATGGGCCTCACCTATTTCCATCCTGGGGCTCTAATAATTCCTCTTTTCTATAATGGGTTAGAGTTGAGCGTAGAGTGCCAAAGTAATCATCTAGTTCACTTCAGTCAAACTTGGTATGTTCCGCCATGATCAATGATCCAAGTTGGACAATTCACTAGAAAGTTTTTCAGTCTGACGGATTCATCAGTCCATTCAGTAGCCATAAGAGTATAACCATAGGTTTTTTTAAGATTCTTTATATTCGGCTATGAAGCTTCTTGTAAAATAATCCTCCGTTTTGAGGCATATTTCCCTCACTTGGTGACATAAACAAGGTTTAAGCTTAGGTCCAAATGTACCTATTGCTTATATTATAACATTGAAGCTTTTCAACTTAACATTGTTGAAAGCAACACCGGCTTGGTACAATCACTTGGCGATATTTTGATTCATGGTTTTCCTTTTATTTTTATTTTTATTTCTAAAGTGATTTGTGCGGGTCCTTTTCCCTTACTCCTTTAGTCAACCATATCATTAGGATATGGTTTATACCACCCATCCATGGGTCCATGCCCACGAGCTCTTTTTCGAAGTTGCTGGTCTAGACCGCTTGGTCAATGTTGGGGGGAGGGGGGGAGGATTAGGAGGTTCATCCACATCTGTATTCTCATATGCTTCTTGTTACATCTTACATAAACTCTTCTTGAAGTACGACAATATCGTGTTCTCTTCTCGATTGTTTGTCCATGATTTCCTTTTGGATTTTTGGAGTAATGTTGGAGCAACGCTCTTACATTTGGTCTCGACGTGTGTGTAAGGTGTTGCTTGTGCCGTGCAATGCCACCGACATTTACAAACCCACAAAGCTCACACACTATGTGAGTCTTTTTAGTAGCACAATGACAATGCCCGTACTTCCAACCCAGGTCATTTGACTTGGATTTCAAAGAAGAAGAAGACATGATTCTTTTACACTTGTAAAGATAACGACGAGAGAGAGAGAGAGAGAGAGAGAGAGAGAGAGAGAGAGAGAGAGAGAGAGAGAGAATGTTGGAGGGATGACAATGAATCAATGAATGAACGGCAAATAAAAGACAAAAAAGAAGAGAATAAATGAATATTACAAAATGAAAGTATGAAAGATATGGGACGAACCAAAGAAGAAATGATCTTGAATGATGGTATTCTTGTTGAATCTTGATTGTTGAAGTTTGAACACTTCAACTTTCAATAGAGATTCGAGAATGAGGAACTTGAAAGAGATGTGGAATCTTGATCTTTGAAGTCTTAGACTCTTGAAGTTGAAACTTGAAAGTGTTGTGGGCTTGTAGTTTTTTTTTTTTTGAAAGGTGTTATGATCTTGTAGTTGTAGAGAGATTAGAGTAAGAAGAGAGAAAAAGGAGTAAAAGAGAGAAAGAGTGAGCTTTAGAGTGCAGAATGGTGAAAATGGTTTTCTTTTTGGGGGTGGTCAAATTTCTAATCGTTGGGTCATATGGACATATGAGATCGCATTCGACAACAATGGTTTTTAGCATGTGTTTTTAGTGTTTTGGGTGTGTGAATGTCCATGGTGTTGTGTGCTCCCCTGGAGTATGTTTTTGTATTTCTAGCATTATAATAAAAGGTGTGTGAGAGATTGTTGCCCTAACACACAAAACCCATTTTTCTTCAAAATTCTCCTCCTCTCTCTCTCTCTCTCTCTCTCTCTCTCTCTCTCTCTCACACACACACACACACACATTTTCTCTTCTCTCCTTTCTTATTCACTCCGAAGAACATCCAAACTCAACTGTTATGTCAGGGAGATTCGATCTTGCCTTTTTTTTTTTATTTTTAATGGCCATGGCCAAGGTGCTTATCAATATGCTTGAGAAAGGTCAAGAAATTGGTATATGATTCGAGGGTTCAAGGTGGTCGACGTAGGAATCTAGGTCTCCCACCTCCAGTTTGCGGATGATACCATTCTCTTTTGCAGGCAGATGTCTCGATGGTGGACAACTTGCTAAAGATTGTGAAGTGTTTTGAAGTCATTTTAGGCCTGTAGGTAAATTCCACGAAATGTGAAATGCTTGGTAATTAGATGCCTGACGAGGAGGTATTTTGATTGCAGAGATATTTGGTTGTGGGGTTTGGTCCTTTCCTTCAACATACTTGGCCCGCCCCTATGTATTGGTAGCCCGCAAGACATCTTTGGGACTAGGTGATTGAAAGAATCGAAAGGAACCTATCTAGGTGGAAAAGTCACCATTGTCTTTGGGGGGTCGCTTGATGTTGATCAAAGCAGCCCTCACAAATGTATCTTTATTTCATGTCCCTATAGATGCTTTCGATTTGTGTTAGAAAAGCAAGAAAAGCTAAGGCGAGAATTTTTATGGAGTGGTGCAGAGGAGAAGAAGAAATTCCATTTCCTGAGGTGGGAGGAGGTGTTCAAACTCATTGTAGAAGTGGGGGTAGGGTTGAGGGTCCTGGATTCCATGAATCAAGAGTTGTTAGGGAAGTGGATGTGGCGGTTTGCAACGGAGGAAGGTAGACTCTAGAGAGATGCGATGGCTACCAAGTACGGGACCCGATATTGTTGGGATTTTTGACCTGCGGAATCACACAGATCTAGATCTAGGATAGCAATCCAATGGCACCAAGCACACACACAAGAAAAGAGAACACACAGATTTAACATGGAAAACCCTTGCAGGAAAAAACTACGGCACAAAGCGACAGATCACCACTATGAAAGCATCAATTACAAAGAGAAAAGACTTACCCAATTCAAACAACCTCGAATCTCACCCTTGCTACACCCTTTGATAGCCCTAAAACCCTTTAGAATACCTTTAGAAAGTCTTGGAATAATAATCTTAGAATAGCCCTAGGGACCCCAATTTATAGTTTTGGCAACTTCCCTTTCATATCCCAGTTACGAAAGGACTTGCATCACAAAATCCACGAAACTCCTTTCGCATCCCAGTTGCGAAAGGACTTGCAACACAAAAATCTGCGAAACTCCTTTCGCATCCCAGTTGCGAAAGGACTTGCGTCACAAAATCTGCGAAACTCCTTTCGCATCCCAGTTGCGAAAGGACTTGCAACACAAAATCCGCAAAACTCCTTTCGCATCCCAGTTGCGAAAGGACTCAGATTTAAGACATCTTGCAACAATCTCCACCATGTCTTCAATCTTCAACCGTGTAGCTTCTTGACCTCTTCTCTTATTTCTGCATCACATCATAACTCAAGATCACATTGGCCAACCAGCGCCAATCACGGATCTGATAGATACCTGCTATACCGTCGGCGCGAATATCTCTGAGAAGCCGATCTCTTCTCTCTGAGAATAACCCCTCGCTACCAACCTCGCCCTGTATCTATACTGTATCCTCCTGAAGGTCCACCTGCATCCAACCGCTCACCGGCCCATTGGAAGCTCCACCCGCTCCCATATGTCGGTCTGGTACAACGAATCCATCACATCGCCCATAGTCACCTTCCACTTCTCAGCACCAGGCTCACCTAGAGCCATCAGAATAGAAGATGAGTCCTCTGCGATATTAGAGTCGTCCATGTACCACGCCGATATCCTGCGATCATGCCGTATGATTCTTCACACAGGTGGCTGCTCCACCTGCTCTGTATCCCTATCCGCATGTCTCAGCCTTCCTGCCCTGTCCGCTCATGTGGCCATGCCCATCACGCCACACACGTGCAGAGGTGGAATCCGCTACATCCACTGTAGCTCCACCTTTTGAAGTGCTCCCGATTAACCTATAAACATGATCGAGTCGTTGCGCTTTCATGATTACCCGTGCCCCCTTAGATACTTTAAGAGTACCATCAATACATGTGTACTTGCATCCTTTTGCCTCAAGTACACCAAGAGAAATCAGATTCTGATTCAAATCAGGAACGTGCCTCACATCTGTCAAGGTACGCTCCACCCCATCAAACATCCTGATGTGCACCATACTAACAGCCACAACATTACAGGCAAAGCCATTGCTCATAAACACCTGTCCACCATCGCACTCCCTGTAGCTGGTGAACCAACTCCGATGAGGAGTCATGTGAAAAGATGCCCCTGTGTCTAGCATCCACTCGTCCTTACGATCATCGTATGACCGTCTGAGCGAAGACACAGACAAAACATCACCATCACATCCACTCGATTCATCTGACGTGGCAGTGTTAGCCTCCCTGCATGAAGCCTCAGAATCTTCCCTCTTAGATTTAGGATTTTTACAATCCCTCTTCACATGTCCTTCCTTCCCACAATTTCAGCACTTTACCTTTCATTTGCCCTTGCCCTTGGATTTGGATCTAGAACCTGTACCTTGTTTAAAATTCCTACCCACTGTAAACAGTGCATCAGAAGATGTCCCCATGTTGTTGTCTAGCTGTCTCATAGCCTTCCCTTAAAGGGCTAAGATAACAGTGTCGACACTCAGGGTTTTATTCATGCTGCACATAGTGTCCTTGAATGACTCATAGGACGCTGGGAGAGAGTTCAGCAACATGCATGCTTGTTCTTCATCTTTCATTACTTCTTCCATATCCAGCAATTTACAAACCAATTTATTAAAGTTACTGATGTGAGCCTCCATATCTCCACCCTCTACCATCTTGAAGTTATACCACTGTCGCTTCAAGTGTAGGCGATTTTCAGAGGATTTCTTCGCATAGACATCCTCTAACTTCGCCCATAAGTTAGCTGCAGTTTTCTCCCTCATGACGTTGTAGAGAACCTCATCCGTGAGACATAAATGGATCGATGATAAAGCCTTCTTATCAAGAGTATTCCAATCACCATTAGTCATAGTAGACTTCCGCTCCTCAAGAGAACCATCTTTGCCTTGTTTGATTAAGGAACTCATCATCTTGATCTTCCATAACTCAAAATTATTTTTCCCCGAGTACTTCTCAATCTCATACCTGGCGCTCGCCATTATTACTAATCCCTCAGATTCAGATCTGTGTCCCAACCGATTGCTCTGATATCACTTGTTGGGATTTTTGACCTGCGGAATCACACAGATCTAGATCTAAGATAGCAATCCAATGGCACCAAGCACACACACAAGAAAAGAGTAACACACAGATTTAACGTGGAAAACCCTTGCGGGAAAAAACCACGGCACAAAGCGACAGATCACTACTATGAAAGCATCAATTACAAAGAGAAAAGACTTACCCGATTCGAACAACCTCGAATCTCACCATTGCTACACCCTTTGATAACCCTAGAACCCTTTAGAATACCTTTAGGAAGTCTTGGAATAATAATCTTAGAATAGCCCTAGGGACCCCAATTTATAGTTTTGGCAACTTCCCTTTCGTATCCCAGTTACGAAAGGACTTGCGTCACAAAATCTGCGAAACTTCTTTCGCATCCCAATTGCGAAAGGACTTGCAACACAAAATCCGCGAAACTGCTTTCGCATCCCAGTTACGAAAGGACTTAGATTTAAGACATCTCGCAACAGATATGGGGGTTGGTGGATCAAGGATCTGTCGCGGTACAAAGCTTCTAGATTGTGGAGTGTTATCTTCATTGTGGTCCCCAAGTTCAAGGAAGGAATGTCCTTTTCTGTGGAGATGGTAGTCACATCCGTTTTTGGGAAGATTTGTGATTAGGCAATTGAGTGTTAAAGTAGGTGTTCCCAAGGTTAGCCATTCTTTTGCTAGAAAGGAATGTTTCAACAGCTCACTGTTACTCTTGATATTGTGGTGAGGTGGTGTGGGTTCCCCCATGTTGGAGGGGTTTATGAGATGAGGAAGTAGATGATTTCATTAGTCTTTTGGATAGCCTCAAGTTCTTCATTCTCAGGGTGGGGGAAGAAGATTTGCTGGTATGCTGTGCTCATAGCTTAGGGAGGTTTTCAGTTCTGTCCTTTTACAATATGCTTAGTTAGCCTGAATCGGTCTATCACCACATCTATCGATTTTGGAAATATGGAGCTCCCTTGCAGCTTTCATTTGGCTAGCAGGAAAAAAGAAGGTGCTCACTATTGCTAATCTCATTACAAGATCTATGATGCTCCCAAACATATGCGTTATGTGTACGAGGGATGTTGAGTTAGTGGATCATTTGTTTCTTCATTGTTTGTTTGCAAGGAAGATTTGGGAGAGCCTCCTTTTAAACCTTAACATCCAGTGGGTGATATTGGGATCGATGCTAGACTTTCTGGCTGGCAGCATGGCATGAGGGCGGAGTGGGCAAAGAGGGGAAGGTGGTATGGCAGTTGGCGATGATGGCATGCCTTATGGGCTATATGGGGTGAGAGGAACAACCGCTCTTTTGAGAACAAGTCTGGGTGTGGATGGTTGTTGGAAAGATTGTTTCTTGGGTAGTTGAGTGGGTGTCCAGATTTAGAGATTGGATGCTTGTGTTCTCATTGCTTTTTTTGGCCGGTAATTGCCTTATATTCTTTTCTGTCTTAGTTTCCTAAGGCAGCCTTTCAATAACAGGTTCACGGTGATCCAAACAATCTTCCCCCATTTTGTATCGAACCATTTGCAATTTCCCTTAAGGAGGGACTGATCTTGGGCAGACCTTGTTCCACAATGAAAGTTGGTGGTTATAGGAGATGGGATTTAATTGAATGGTGGCTGACTAGTGTTCTTTGTTTAAAATCGACGGATGTGTTGGCTCTAAATTTGGAATGAAAATCCATATTCTTAAAGTCAAACTGAAAGACTGGAAATAACAAAAAATTTAGGAAATGTTGTCCTTAAGGAAGAGATTTTGTCAAAGGTTGAACATATTGATAGGACAGTGTCTGACATCCTTGACTGGTCAAAATTACCAAGGGAGTTGCTCAAGAAGGAACCGGTGATTATGTTGGGGAGAGAGGAGTCAATGTGCTGATGCTAATGTTTGACTGTAAAATCCAATGTGCTATATATCAGCTATGAGATTTTATTATTACTTGAAAACATAGATTTACAATGATACAAACCCTTATATTTTGTAGGTTCTTGGACACTCAAATACAAACGAAACTCACCTCAACCGATTGCTGGGTTGATGGTGGGTTCGTTGCTTAGACTCTCCTAAGCTAGACAGGCAGTTACCCAGAAAAAAATGTAAGCCATATGTGGACTACACCTAACCATCTCACCATTGTCCACCAATAGGGTGGGCCACACACGACAATCACCGTCCATTACCCGGTCCATCAATAGTCCATCAACAACTATTATGAGATAATGGGGACCACATTGTTTGGGGTCCAGTCCCCAGATGTCATTTTTCTGAGAAAGAGGAGGATGGCTTCCTTAATCTAATGGGCTTACTGCCTTTGTGGTGATTGAGCACACGAGGAAGGATAGACTTTTGGAAGGAAATAAACAATCATACCTTAAATAGTGTTGTGTTTTTTAAAATAAAAAAAAAATAAATTTCAAAAATAAAAGTTATTTTTAGAAAGTAAATAAATATATTAATTATTTAAACTTTCCATAAATAGTGTGTATAGCCAGTCGGTAAGAGAAAGGGTTTTTGCTTATGCAACCAGGGTTCAAATCTCCTCGAGGACGGTGCGAAGCACCGTCCGCGCGCGCGCGGCGCGGGCGCTTTTTGGCGCTTTATTAGGCGCACTTAGCACTCGGTTCAAATTTTTTGGGCCATGGTACCCTGATGATTTATTACTTTTTTATTAATTGAGAGTAATTGTGACATGATTGTACATGTGGCACTTATGCCATGTGTCGCTTATGTGGATACAGTTTTTCCTGTTGGATAACTGTTTCTGTCTGAATGGGTACAGAAATAACTGCCATAGGACAAAGAGTCATGTCCTTTCATGGAAGGCAATTATTTGCTGTGAATGGGTATGGATTTTTTGAAGAGGCACTTTTGCACCTCTTCAGGATGAAATCCATAACCTTTCAATTGATATAAATCCTGGATTCTATAATCCAGAAGAAATACTCAAAAATCATTAAGATTAGATCATCTTCTGTGCAATTACTCTCGATTTAATCTCTTACTGAGTTTTCTCTGAACGTCTTAAGGCATATCGGTGTCAAAACTAGAGATCTGTGCAACACTTAAATGTGCAAATTTTCGTGTTGAAAATCGGATTGAGTGTTCATTGTATCCTGAAGACAATTTGCAGACTTCCTTTGTTTGCACTTGCTGGAAATTCCAGAAAAAGGGCAGCAAATCTGTCTTGAGAAATTGATTATAGAAGTCAAGCCTTGAACCTAACAGATCTGATCGTTTCGTTATCGTTTTCTTCTATCCTCCGTTGTGTATTATTTTTCTAACAAATAGCGCATGTAAATTGGTTTTCCATTTAATCGAAAGAGTAAACTGTCTTCTTAGCTGTTGGAGGAAGTATGAGAAATCTTTTCTTCTTCTAGTCTTGAGGTTGATTCTCTTCGTTTGTCAGTTCTTTTGCCTTGGCTTTGTAATGGTCTTCAGGTTTTCTCTTTCTAATAAAGCATTGGTTAAAAGTTTTAAAAAAATGGAAAAGAAAAGAAAAGGAGAAGAGAGTCGGAGGGCTCAATTTGGACGGTGATTTTTGTTGAAGGAAATAGAGTTAGGGAAATAGGTTTTCTGTTTCCACCAAGAGTAATGCAACAAAGATCCACCATATTACAGCGACATGTGTCCTCTCCTCCTAGCACGGGCAACGTAAATCTCAGTGGGGCGCCCTATAATGTATATACGAAATCCAATCTGTTCATCACCTGATACAACCCATTTTCGTAGGTAATCCCGAAAATCAAGCCCATCTTGTGGGGAGGGCGGAAAAACTCAATTTGGACGGTGATTTTTGTTGAAGGAAACAGAGTTAGGGAAGTCATAGGTTATCTGTTTTCACCAAGAGTAATTCTATGGTGATTTGCTCATAGAGGATTCGCCCGCCGAGCGATTCGCCATATTACAGCAACACGTGTCACTCTCCTCCCAGCACAAGCAATGTAAATCTCAGTGGGCTGCCCCATAATGTATATGAAATCCAATCCATTCATCACCTCATACATCCCATTTTAGTAGGTAATCCTGAAAATCAGGCCCATCCAAAACTCAAGTGAGCCACACCACAGGGTAAAGCAGGATGGGAACCATTGATAACTTCCTGGGACCCACCGAAATCTTCGATAAATATCATATTTGGTTTCTCCTTTCATCCTCCGTGTACTCACCTTATGAATGGGTTGAATATCGTATAAACATCATACTGTGCCCCTGGAAGATTTCAACAGTGGACATTTGTATTCTCACGTTTGCCTATTGTGTGGCTCACTTGAGTTTTGGATCGGCATCATCTTCTGGCTTACCTCCTAAAGTAGGTTGTATCAGGTGATGGACGGATTGGACGTCATGGGTCCTGTTATAGGAAGATCCGAGCCGACTACAATCGGAGGGATCGACGATCCGCTAGTCCGGGTGGAGGGTCTGAGCCTCGGCATAATACTAGGAAGGTGGGTTAAGATGGGCGAAGCTCCCATTCTTGACCGCCTTCTTTCCAAGGGCAGTCGGAAGGGAAAACATTTAAGTTGTACGATCAACTCCGAACATCCATCATAATACCGAGAATGACTAGCTGCATTACTTACGAACGGATCAAGGTTCGGCTCGGGTTGGCACGGTCAATCATCAGCTCGGAGCGATGCCGTTGTCCTCGGTCTGGCCTAGCCGAGGCATCTCCGAGGATAAAGGTTTCACGCGCTAAGTGGGGAAACTGCCATATATGGATGTCCTATTATTTCGCCCGTAGATACGCACGCCGTAACACATGATCTTCGGATTCTGGGCAATATCTCCATGATTCGTAAATCTCACTGATCATGCCGAGATTATCGAATGCGAATCAAGCGATGAAGAGGTATAAATATCACATCATCCCATGACAACAGGTACGCAACATCTGGCACTCTCCCTTTCCTCCCCAACTTAGACCCAGATTCTATTGTCCTGACTTAGGCATCGGAGGGTCCACCGGCTTAGCCAGGGTCTCCATTGCTCACGGTTTACGTGCAGGGAACCAGGTCCGTCACCTATTCGGAATATGTGAAGAGGGGAAGAGGGCTGACCAGATTTTGACATCAACATTTTTAGCGCCGTCTGTGGAAAAGTAATACAAAAAGTCAGGTTCCTGTTCTTGAAAGCTATGGCTAGAGGGAAGAAGAAGGCAGTGGTGGTGGAACCGGAGCAGACCCGCTCTTCGTCATCACTTCATGCGGAATCTGCTCCGGGCCCTTCCCAGCGTTCTCGTAATCGTTCCAGCAAATACCGCGCCTTGCAAGGTGAAGTACAGGCCTTGTGCGATGAGGTGGAACGGATGAGACAGGAGCGCGAATCCCAGCAACAACCCGAGCGGAGAAGTCCAGTACCAGAAGCTGTCGGGCCAGTCGTTCAAGCCCATTCAGCGACGAGAAGTGCAAGGCATGGGACATCTCCGCAACGATCTACCCGAGCACCAGTTTCGGCTCAAAATCCTCCCCCAGCTCCAGTGCGAGCCCTTACCAGGAATGTGACGACTCGGGCCCCGACGGATGTCCCAGCCGCCTCGGCTCTGGCTCCAACGGACCTTCGTCACACCCTGGAAAGGAGAAGAGAAAGGAGAATGCCCGAGCCGGAGAACACTCGGGAGGTAGTGGCGGAAAACAGGGATCTCTGAGAGTCACGATTCGCAGACCTGACTAACCAAGTTCTGATGTTACGGAAGCAACAACAGCCATCATCAACCCCGGCTGCTGTTCAAGCCATGATGGAAGAGACCGAGCCTCCGTTCACCTCAGAAATCATGAACGAAGTAATGCCTCAGAGATTTCTGATTCCTCCTGTCATCCAGTACTCCGGGTCCGGCGACCCATCCGAACACGTGGAAGCTTATCGTTCGTGGTGCAGATACAGACTGCAACTGATGCAATGATGTGCAGAGGATTCTCGATTACTCTGGCCGAATCCGTTCGGAATTGGTATCGGCAACTCAAGCCTGGATCCATATGTTCATTCGAAGAACTGGCTCGGTCATTCCTTACCCAGTTCATAAGTGGTAAGAGAAGCCGAAAACCCAATACCCACCTGCTTACCATCAAACAAGGGCCGAAAGAGTCCTTGAAGGATTACATTGCTCGATTCAACAAGGAAGCACTGCAGGTGGAAGACTGTGACGACAAGATGGCTCTCGCCGCAGTATGTAGCGGCTTGAGGGAAGGGAGGTTCGCCTTCTCTATAGGAAAGAACCCAGCGAAGACGTTAGCCGATCTCATTGCTAGAGCCCAGAAATATGTCCATGTCGAGGAGTTCTCTGCTACTCGCAAGAATATCTAAATAACCGAGCCGAACGGGAAAGGAAAGAGGCCAAGGGACGAGGAACCCCAAGTCCCGAGGAAAAACTCGGATGATCATTCTTCTCGTGATCGCCGACCGAGTAGGAAGCCAGAAGGGAGATTCCGTTCCTACACACCTCTCAACACTACCGCCGAACAGATCTTACTGGATATCCGCAGCGAGAAACTTCTCAACTGGCCAGTCTGCATGCGGGCAGACCCAGAACTTCGCGACAAGCGCAAGTATTGCCGCTTCCATCGAGATCATGGCCACAATACCGATGAATGTGTAGATCTCAAGGATGAGATTGAATCCCTCATTCGGAAGGGGCACTTACGTCGATACACCAAGAGAAAACTACTCGAAAAGAGGAGCGAGTATGAGAACGCCCCAAAAATCCGCCTGAAGAACCTGCGGAGATCCGCACCATCTTCGGAGGTATATCAGGTGGACGAGACTCAAACAGAGCCTGAAAAGCTCATTCCCGAAGGAGCCCAGAGCATTACGTCAATCTTACCGAGCGGCCTAACAAAGAACCACGAGTCAGTCCCTGTAGCCTCACCTTCACGGAAGATGACGCTCGGGGGATCCAACATCCACACGATGACGCCTTGGTGGTCACTATGACCATAGCCAATCATAAGGTGTATCGGATTCTCGTTGACACTGGAAGTTCAGCCGACGTGATCTACTCTGAGGCCTTCGGAAGGATGGAGATTCCACAGTCTCATCTCAGGCCTGTGAAGACCCCCTTACACGGCTTTGCCGGAGAAAGAGTAATCTCTGAAGGAGCCATTTCCCTCCCAATGACTGCGGGAGAGGGGCAACATCAAGTCACCATGATGGTGGACTTCCTTGTTGTCAATGTACCATCAGTACATAATGTGATTATGGGCAGGCCCTCCCTCAATGCAATGCGGGCGGTCGTGTCTACTTATCACCTGATGATGAAATTTTCCGCCGAAGGCGGAACAGGTTACCTCCGAGGCGATCAACGCGAGGCTCGAAGATGTTATGCCATTGCGGTTCAAAAAGGGTATGTAAAGCAAACACTCACTATCAACATCTTGGACCCGCGCAGACCTACCAAGAATAAGCCAATTGAAGATTTGGAGAAGGTACCGCTTGACGAAGCCGATCCTAGCAAGACGGTTCAGTTGGGAACATCACTCAGGCCTGAGCAACGCTCCGAGCTGTTAACTTTCCTGCGACGACACAGGGACGTATTCGCCTGGTCGCACGCAGATATGCCAGAAATCTCTCCAGATGTTTTGGTCCATTGGTTGAACGTGGATCCAGACCACAAGCCTGTGAAGCAAAAGAGGAGACCGTTTGATGCCGAGCGATGTGAAACCATTGCGGAAGAAGTCTCAGTCCTGTCGGACGCCGGCTTCATAGAAGAAGTATATTATCCAGAGTGGATCGCAAACGTGGTGTTGGTTAAGAAGGAAAATGGCAAATGGAGAGTTTGCGTGGACTACTCAGACCTGAACAAAGCATGTCCGAAAGACAGTTTCCCATTGCCTCAGATCGATCAATTAGTAGACAGTACAGCAGGACACGAACTACTTTCCTTCCTAGATGCCTACTCTGGTTACAATCAGATCTCGATGCATCCCCCAGATAGGCAGAAGACTACCTTTGTCATAGACAGGGGGCTCTACTGTTACCGGGTCATGCCATTTGGCCTGAAAAACGCTGGGGCCACATACCAGAGGCTAGTCAACCAGATGTTCGCAAGACAGATCGGGCGCACGATGGAAGTTTACGTCGATGACATGTTAGTAAAAAGCGTCAAGGCATCCGATCACTTGGCGGACCTCGGAGAAACCTTTGCAGTCCTCCGAGAATATCAAATGAAGCTGAACCCAGCAAAGTGCGCTTTCGGAGTCGGTTCAGGAAGATTCCTTAGATTTCAAGTCAGCCAGAGAGGCATCGAAGCCAACCCCGATAAGATTAAAGCACTCCTCGACATGAGTTCGCCTCGGACTGTCAAGGAAATACAATGCCTCACTGGACGGGTAGCAGCGCTCGGACGCTTCATATCCCGAGTCACTGATAAATGCCTCCCCTTCTTTCAGCAATTGAAGGGTCATAAGAAGGCGGAGTGGACGCCTGAATGTGAGCAAGCTTTTCAGCAGCTGAAACAATATCTGGGCTCACCACCTCTGCTATCAAAACCGGAAGAAGGCGAACCTTTGTTCCTATACCTCGCAGTCTCAACCTCAGCAGTCAGCTCGGCCCTGATCAGGGAAGTGGGGAACAAACAGCATCCAGTATACTATGTGAGCAAAGCCATGGTACCAGAAGAAACCAGATACCCCGCTCTGGAGAAGCTTGCACTCAGCTTAGTCGTTTCGGCTCGGAGGTTGCGTCCATATTTCCAAGCTCATTCGATCATCGTATTAACCGACTCCCCCCTCAGACAGATTCTCCAAAAGCCAGAGGTCTCAGGACGGTTGACCAAATGGGTGATCGAACTTGGAGAATTTGACATTACTTTCCGGCCGAGGACAGCAAAGAAAGGCCAAGCAGTGGCTTATTTCATCGCAGAATTCACTGTTCTAGGTGAAGGGCAGATCAACAACGAGGTCGAGATGACCCCGCATGATCTCCCAAATAGCTCACAGGGCATTCCAGAAGCCGGATGGGTCCTTTACGTGGACGGATCATCTAACTCAAAACGAGCCGGGGCAGGGATCGTCTTGATCGCCCCTGACTCCACAATTATCCAATATACCATCTGACTCGGCTTCAAAGCTTCCACCAATGAGGCGGAGTATGAGGTACTATTAGCTGGGCTCAGATTGGCCGCCAGCCTCGGGGTCCAATCTATACAAGTTCGATGCGACTCTCAGCTGGTCGTGAATCACATCTCCGCCGATTATGAAGCCAAAGAAAATAGAATGATTACTTACCTAGACGAGGCCAAAAAGCTGATCGAGAAATTTTGGAACTGTATGATCCACCAGATTTCGAGGACAGAAAATACATGGGCTGACGCCCTGGCAAAGTTGGCGTCGGCTGCAAAGGGAAAGATTCCGCGGATCATTCCGGTAGAGTTCATTGAACATCCCAGCATCGATCGAATAGAGAAAAAGACGGTTAATCTGGTGAATAACAGCCCGAGCTGGATGGACCCAATCTTTGGCTACCTCGAGTCAGGGGAGGTTCCCTCGGACAGACAGGAAGCTAAACGTCTGAGAGTCCGAGAAGCAAAATATGTTATTCTGAACGGAACTCTGTATAAGAAGGGGTATTCTCAGCCATATCTCAGGTGTCTTCGACCCGAGGAATCGGAATATGTTATCCAGGAGATTCACGAGGGGATCTGTGGAAACCATTCTGGCGGCCGAGCCCTGGCTCTAAAGGTGCTTCGGCAGGGATACTTCTGGCCGACCCTCAAAGAAGATGCCAAGAAGTATGTTAGAAAATGTGACAAATATCAGCGTTTTGCGGCCGTGCCTAGGCAACCAGCAGAAGAAATGACTCCCATGAGCGGTCCGTGGCCTTTCGCTCAGTGGGGAATCGACATCATCGGCCCTCTGCCGACTGGAAAAGGACAAGTCAAATTTGTCATCGTCGCTGTCGATTACTTCACAAAGTGGGCTGAGGCCAAGCCCGTCGCAAAGATTACCGAACAGAAAATAATTGACTTCGTCTGGAAGAACATAGTCTGCAGATTTGGAGTTCCGAATACAATCGTCTCAGACAATGGCCGGCAGTTCGACAATGACAACTTCAGAGGTATGTGCCGAGGGCTCGGTATCAGGAACGCTTACGCATCGCCTCGGCATCCGCAGTCCAATGGGCAAGTGGAGGCAGTAAACAAGGTCATCAAGCACCACCTCAAGAAGAAAATGGAAAAAGCAAAGGGTAACTGGCCGGAAGAACTTCCATTCGTCCTCTGGGCGTACAGAACCACAGCTCAATCTTCCACTGGAGAAACTTCATTCTCTCTTTCCTATGGGTCGGAGGCAATAGTGCTCATTGAAGTCGGCCTCCCTACGGCTCGAGTGGAAAATTACCATGAGAATCAAAATGCCGAGCAAATCGCAGCCAATTTGGATCTTCTTGAAGAAATCTGAGAAGTTTCGAAGCTCCGCGCCGCTGCCCGACATCAACAAGTAGCCAGATTCTACAATTCTAAAGTGAAGGTTAGACGATTCCGGCCAGGGGATTTGGTTCTTCGACGAGTCTTTCAGAACACGGCCGAGCCGGGAACCGGAGCACTCGGACCTAACTGGGAAGGACCATACCGAGTGGTCCGATCAACTAAGCCCGGATCCTACCACTTGGAGGATCTCGAAAGTCGTCAACTCCCCCACCCGTGGAATGCTGAACATCTGAAAGTTTACTATCCTTAATGAGGCGCTCCGAGCAGCCTACTGACCTTTGAGGTTATTCAATAAATGTACGTCCCCGAGCGACCAGCCTTTAAGGCTACGAATAAAAACACATCTGATCGGCTTATTCTTGTCATCAACAAAGATCAAACGGACTAAATTCTACGAAGGCACCTCCTCCTAACCGAGGAGAAAAAGCCACGAGGCGATCTGACTCCCTAGTAAGGAAGTCGGACCAATTTCTACAAAGGCATCCCCCTCTTAACCGAGGATAAAGCCAATGGGTAACCTGACTCCCCAGTAAGGGAGTCGGTCCCACCTACACGGAAGGCCCTTCGCTGAAAGCGAAACGAGTTGATCCTTTTAAGGATCAGACCGAGGCCCAAACAACATCCGAACGAATCAAGGACTCGGTTCGACTGCATAATCAAGTAAGCAAGTACATCAGTCATAAGAAAGAACGACCGATAAAAAAGGGAGGTGATCCAAAATTGGTTCTTTCATTAAATGCTCTAAACGCGAAGTACATAGTAAAAAAAAAATTAAAAAAATAATAAAGTACAAATAAAAGAAGCGGAGTTTTCAAGAGGTCGGAGGAGCTTGGGAACTAGGGGCTTGATCCTGGCGGGTCGCCTCGGCAGCAGTATCAGCAGGGTCCTCAGGCAGGAGGGGATCGAGGTCAAGGTCCGGGTACAACTTTTGGACCTCGACAAGGCACTCGTCAAAGCCACGGTTATAAAACTTGGAGGCCTCGTCATCCCTCTCCTTCGAGGTCTTGTACGAATCTATTGCCGCAGCAACTGCACTGCCAAGGAGGCCTCAGCCTCGGCCCTCTGAGTCTCCAGAGCCATGGCAACGGCTCTGCTTTTCTCTTCTGCAGCTTCGGCCTTGATCTTCTCCAGGTCCTCGCTCAATCGGACAGTCTCCTCAGCCAGGGTGTCAGCGCGGGCCCCTGCACGATCCAAATCGGCCATCGCCATCACGTCGTGCCTCAAGGTCCTTCGTGACCCTTTGAAGCTGGAGCAGTTCAGACCTGCTACCTTCAAGCCGATGACACAGATCACTCCGCTCCAACTGAAGGATAGAAGTCTCATCCCGTAAGACTCCCGCTTCCGCCCTGAGAACCTTCGTCTCCGCCCGGAGGGCTCCCACCTCGCTCCTGAGGGTTTCGACCTCAGCGTCAATTTTCCGACGCTCTCGGACCCTCTCCCAGCAGAGGAGGATCCTCGGAACAGACTGATCCAAGGCAAGAAAATGAGGAAAAAATAATAATACAAAAACAGCTACAACTTTTTCAAGGGAAGAGGCAGGAAGTACCTGGTAGAAGACTCCAGCCAAGTCTTCCAAGAAACAGTCGTCCGGTTTATCAAGAAGGCGCGAAATAGATTCCTCCGTAACATGTTTCGCCGCCCAGTCTGTCAAACAAGACATGTGATAACCTGGCTCGAACCCTCCTCTACTCATGCCAACTTGAGCCAAGCCCGTCGCCTCCTCAGCTGTCGTCCGACTACCAGCCGAGGGTTGAGCCTCACCCTCGGCATCGCATACAGCCTCCCCCTCATTACCCGGTTGGGTAATCATGGCATCGGCCATCCGAACGGCTTTCTCCCTCTCGGAAGATGATGGAACAGCTATCAACGGAGGATTGAACCGAGCTCCCTCGGTGGGGGAAACGGCGATGGATGGAGTGGGGGTTGCCCCTATTACTGAAGCGGGGGTGAGGTTAGGGCCGCCCAAAGGTACGACCATATCAACACCTACCAGGGGCACCGTGGCTACACCCGGTAGTATTGGAATTGGGGACACAATTGCAGATGCAGATGGTCCCTCAACCGAGGGTGCTGTGGCAGGAAATGGAACTGTACCCCGAACTAAGATATTCGGAATAGGGGGGAGGTGCCGCCCTCCGAGCCGCGACCCCTGAGGCAGAACCTGAAGGACGAACTCCTTGAACGACCTTCTTCCTCCGAACTACCTTCGCCGGGGGCTCGGCTCTCAGCATCTCCTCTGCAGTCAGCGCAGCTTTCCTCATCCGAGAACCAGATGCCTCGGCCATGCCTGTGCAGGAGAATAATAAGAATAGCGTTACCTCGGACCAATAAAAATACACTGGCTGAAAACAAGAATACTCACTGAGCGAAGTAGGAAGCGGCCTCGTCTTGCAAAGCCCCGATCGGTGAAGGTTAGCAGCCGTGATCAGATCTGACCAGCAGCGACGCTCCTCCCAATATATCCTCGCCTTGGCTATCTGGTTCCTTTGGTCCGAGGTAATGAAGGGCACATACCTCGCGAAACCTGCAAAACAAAAAGAAATTCTTTTCTAAGCATAGCTGAAGCAAAAAGCGATGTGTGAAAGAAATCTCGATCCGACCTGACATTGTGAAGCGGGTGGGAACCCGAGTCGACAGAGCCCCAATCTCGGCTGCCGGCGCCTCCCATTCGCCCGCGGCCCAAAACCACTTGTTCTTCCAGTCCTTATTCGAGGACGGAAGACCCAAGACGAGCCCTGACCCCTTGCTACCTCTGGTCACAAAGTAGTACCATGGATCTTTGCCTTCGTGCTTGACCAGGTACAGGCTCATCAGCTCGGCGGGTGTCAACTCCGAGTTCCCGACTTGGTGCTAGATGATGTAAGCAGAAATCAGCACCCTCCAAGCATTAGGCGCAAGTTGCCTAGGCGCGAGCCCTAAGTAAGCGGTCAGAGCTCGGATGAAGGGGTGCATCGGGAGGCGGAGCCTGCATAGTAGGCCACATAAAAATATAGCTATCTCCCCGACCGCGGGATTGCCAGCAGCATCAGTGGGCTCAGGGGCTCTGATCCGAACGGAGCGTGGTATGTCAAACTCCGTACGGATCCATTCCATTTGAGACTCTGTTATTACGGAGCCCCCTGGAACAAATTTCGACGCCCGTCCACCAGGAGGCATCTCTGGGACATCAGCGACTGCAGCTCTGGGGGCTCGTGTTGTCCCTTTCTTGCTGGCCTTCTTGCTGACCTGGCGAGTCCGAGCTCTCGCCACCGTCACGCTTCATTTGAGGATATAAAGCGACTTGAAGGGACCTTCAGAGGCCTCTCTTCCATTATCGGAACTCCCCGACTCAGAGTCATCATTGTAGCCTCTAACCATTTCCATATCGGAAGACATCTCAAAACAGTGGTGTTGAGAATCGAACTCACCAGACAATCGCCGGAGATTGCTTCAGCGAGTGTAAAAACTATGTCGGAAATCGCTTCTGCTGAAAATTGCCTCCTCCGATAAACAAATGCAAACGATAGAAGCTGAATGAAGACCCCGGATGGACCTTTTATAGACTGAGGAAACTCTGCATTAAATGGCCTGCAGTAATGGCTGCGTCGGAATCATTGTAGGCCAACTCCGAGTCCGACGTGGCGTCATATTATTGGTCCAAGACCTGTCAAAGGTAACGCCATCCGCCTCGGCTGTTGTGCATGGGATAATCAACACGACGCCCGAGCGCAGAAAAGAGTGCTCGACACGACGCCCCGAGTGCACATGGTGATCATTCACAGGTTGGTGACGATTCGGAATCTCAACCGTCGCCACGTGTTCGCTCACGGTTAGCCCAAAGTCGCTAAATCCTGAGGACGTGATGTTTCACACGAGAACCATAAACGCACCGAAGAGCCGAGGCGACTGATCTTCCAATTAATTACTCTCCGAGCTCATGAATGACCTCAGAGAGTAGGGGGCTTCTGTTATAGGAAGATCCGAGCCGACTAAAATCGGAGGGATCGACGATCCGCTAGTTCGAGTGGAGGGTCCGAGCTCGGCATAATACTAGGAAGGTGGGTTAAGATGGGAGAAGCTCCCATTCTTGACCGCCTTCTTTCCAAGGGCAGTCGGAAGGGAAAACATTTAAGTTGTACGATCAACTCCGAACATCCATCATAATACCGAGAATGGCTAGCTGCATTACTTACGAACGGATCAAGGTTCGGCTCGGGTTGGCACAGTCAATCATCAACTCGGAGCGATGTCGTCGTCCTCTGTCTGGCCGAGCCTAGGCATCTCCGAGGATAAAGGTTTCACACGCTAAGTGGGGAAACTGCCATATATGGATGTCCTATTATCTCGCCCGTAGATACGCACGCCGTAACACATGATCTTCGGATTCTGGGCAATATCTCCATGATTCGTAAATCCCACTGATCGTGCCGAGATTATCGAATGCGAATCAAGCGATGAAGAGGTATAAATATCACATCATCCCATGACAACAGGTACGCAACATCTGGCACTCTCCCTTTCCTCCCCAACTTAGACCCAGATTCTATTGTCCTGACTTAGGCATTGGAGGGTCCCCCGGCTTAGCCAGGGTCTCCATTGCTCACGGTTTACGTGCAGGGAACCAGGTCCGTCACCTATTAGGAATATGTGAAGAGGGGAAGAGGGCTGACTAGATTTTGACCTCAACAGGTCCCATGGAAATTTATATTGCCCGCACCGAGTGAAGAGGATACATGTCACTGAAATATAGTGAATCACTCGGCGAATTGCCTCTGAGTGAATTGCTGTAGCATTACTCTTCCACCAAAAGACGGTGATTTTTTTGGATATCATAGGTAATCTTTTTCCACCAAAAGCAGTGATTTTGTTGGAAGGAAACAGACGTGGATGGTGCGATCTTTGTTGAATGAGGTTCTTGGTGCTCTACAAGAGCAGAAGATTTTGTTGAGGAGCTCAAGTTGGATAGAAAATCAGGTGGGCTATTTCCGAATGCTCTACAGTCTGAGGCATGGCGATGTTCTCCCCTTTTATCTTTGCTTTACGCCATTCACATTCCTTCATCATCAGAACTATCTAGGGTCTGTTTGATTTTTCATATCCTTTGTAAATACACCGTAAATAGATAATTATTCCTCTTTCAGCTTGTTTGAAAATTCAGGAGTATTTTTGCCTCAGAAAACCGGTCCAAAAGGACTGACTTAAAATTGTGGGCCCCATTGTGATATATGTGGCACATCCATGCCGTCCATCTGTTTTACTGAAACATTTTTGGACGTGAGGAAAAAAATGAGGCAGATCAAAATCTCAAGTGGCCCACACCAAAGGAAACACTGGCCTTAAGATGTCCACCGTTGAAAGTTGTTGCCTTTACCGGGCCCACATTGATGTTTATTTGTCATCTAACCTGTTCATAATGTCACACAGACATGGATAAGGGGAAAACACAAATATCAGGCTGATGCAAAACTTCTGGGGGGCCCTAAGAAGTTTTTAACGATAGGCATTCAATTCCTGTTGTTTCCTATGGTGTGGCCCACTTGAGGTTTGGATCTGCCTCATTTTTGAGCTCATGCCCTAAAATCAGCAGGCATAACAGATGGGCGGTGTGGATAAGCCACATACATCATGGTGGGGCCCACATTCATTTCACACTTTTTTTTAAAGGATATCTTCATTAATGCAAAAAGGTCATACAAAGATTTGGGCGATGGAGTCAACAAAAAACAAAAGAACAACGATGCCTATCGTGAGCAGAAACAAAGGAGGGTTCTCCCTCTCTTAAACTGCCTAAGCCTACTATATCAAAAAACAATAGCCTTCTAACGGTAGAAGGGAGCTCGGACTGGGACCGGTAGAAAGAGGTTAATTGACCGTCGCTGGCTTTACGGGCTAGAGCGTCAGCTACTGAGTTAGCCTCCCTAGGAATGGAAGAGAGTTTGATTTCCCGATTACCCACGAGAGATCTAATCATGGCTATCCAGTACCAGATGGACCACGCAGGAGAGGCGGAGTTGGAAAGGGTTTCGATCATGGACTTGGAGTCACTCTCAATTTCTAATTTGTTAAAACCCAGCTCCACACACCGCATAAGCCCCTCGCAGATGGCTCTAATCTCAGCTTGGGTGTTGGATCCAAACCCGTAACCAGTTGAGAAGGCGAACAACACATCTCTAGCGCAATCCCTACGGACACCGCCTCCACCACCAGATGGGCCAGGATTCCTAAGAGAAGAACCGTCAACGTTGATTTTAAACCAGCCGCTCCTGGGTGGTCCATTTAACCACTCGGACCGATTTCAGGCTAGTCGACCTCCCCTGGATCCTAATAGTTGAGAGGGTTTCCACGGTGGATCGACTGAGCACTCTAGGGAGAGGGAGAGAGGGGCCGATTATGGTGAACCAGTGGAGGACCTTGCGAATCACCCTGTCTGCGCAAACCGGGGTGTCTTCGAAGCGGGCGAAATTCCTAGCCATCCACAATTCCCAGAAGATGAGAGCAGGGGTGAGACCCCTCAGAATTTGTAATCGGTGGGAGGGGGCAGACGTAGTCCACCATCTATTTGCCAAGCCGCGAGCCGTTGAATTGGCCGAGTGGTGCATGCTGAAGATGGGGTGGAAATAGTTCCAGACCTTAAAGGCAGAGACGCCTAAGGAGAAGATGTGGTCGATTGTTTCGACGTGGGGAGAATGGGGAAGGAGGCAGCAATTGCATTTCGACGCCAAAGAGATGCCTTTGGCCTGGATCCTGTTATCCGCGGAGATCTCTTTGTGGATGATTTTCCAAGTGAGGAGAGAAATTTTAGGTGGAAGCTTGTGATGCCACACCCATTTGGACCACGCATTCTTCACCCCAGACCGTATAGCGATTTTCCAAGCCGACCTAACGTCGAATTCACCCGATGGCGAGTCAATCCAAATTTGCCTATCTTTCACAGGGGAGGTGCAAATACCAGTGTCAGATATGTGGTCCAACACCACTTGGGGGAGGAGGTGACAGATAGCACCGGGGTTGCGCCAGCCTAGGGGCCCGATGAAGCTGCTGACTTGCTGGAAGAGGGGGTTAGACACCTGTAGCCTCCACTCCCTAAGCGGCCGTAAGGCCGACCAATCGACCTCCTAGAAGCTGCAGCTGCCACGACCAATAAGCCATCGAGAACGGGCGTCGATGATTGGGAAGCACTTATAGATATTTTTCCACAGGGGGGAGGCGAAAGGCGCTAGGCTGAAACCTCCAAGAGCGAGAAGGTCGACAGAATATTTGGCCCTCATGAATGCCACCTAGCTGCTGTCCTTTCCTCTGCGTATCACTGACCAAGCCATCTTCATCTTGAAGGCTTTCATAATGCTGCCCAGATTTTTAAGTCCCAGCCCTCCTTCATCCATTGGCACCACAATCGACTTCCAACTAACCCAGTGGTAGCACTTGCGTGTACCCTCCCGGCCCCAAAAAAATCTGAAAAAGCAGGCTCCAGGTCCCCAAAAACGGCCGCAGGAACATTCATTTCACACCTATCCTTGAATTAGCATTCAAAAAGTAGGTGTCAACGTCAACATTGGAGTGATGCGGTGATTACCTGGAGAAGTAATTATTACCTATTTACAATGTATTTACAGGGTATATGAAAAATCAAACAGCCCCTTAACGTTTTCTATGTGCCATCAAGAATTGTAGAAGCATGCAGGTTGGTTTGTGTGAAATATGCTAATAGCATGATGAGTTCACTGGAAAGCAATTACGCAGCTCATGCCATAGAAGTTTTATGCAGTTCCCTCAAAGTACATGTCGAAAACATGTGTGGTGGTTATGACTGTTGATCTGGTGGGCCACAGCGTGGATATCCAAGAAGACAAGGGAACTGGGTTATCTTAAGCACCAACTCGTGTCCTGCAAAAGGAAGAGTTAGAGCAACGACTGCATCCAACCAGCAAACTTCACAATAACTGCATGGTCAGAGTAGTCCACTCAGTGCAGTTTTTACCTTGTGGCTCATCCACATGATGGCCCAATGGGTCAACAGTCCTGATCACTACACATGTTTGCCACGTTGGCAAGGAGGGAGCTGCATAACACGATTTCCTTAACTTACCTAGTTATATCTCCAATGATCCAAAAGTTCTAAGACATCTCAAGAAAACTGTAGGGTCATCCTGTTTTGTATGACTGTTGAATATCATTCTGTATTTCCCCCAAAGTTCTTTCCCAGTCTAACCAACACCATTTCATTACCAATTATATTTAGGGAATCTATGTCCACTCCCACCCTGATTGACAATGGAACCCTTATGCTTCTTTTGTTATTGCAATGGTACAACTTTCCACTATTGTATAACCAATAGTAGATAGAAAAAGGTGCAGCTCTCAGTAAGGCAGCATAAATAGTGCTATATTTCCTTTACAATACTAATGATATGCCTCTTTTTTTTGTTATCAGCTGATGATATTTGTTGACTATGGCGGTTCAATTCTTCCAATCATTGCTCATTCACCATGGAACGGTGTGCGGTTGGCGGATTTTGTCATGCCTTTTTTTCTGTCTATTGCTGGTGTTTCTCTTGCCCTTGTCTACAAGGTACCATGGAAGTTCTACCAACACTATAAGCATAAGATTACATCTAAGTAACTAACCAACAATTTTTAGCTATTGATTTACATGGACAATGTTTAGATGGCGCTGATCATCGTATTAAAGTAACTATAGTTATGCAGTTAATAATCTAATTATTTTGGTATATCATCAGTGGGCCTTGTGTCCAATAGAATAATAGTCTAGTGATACACATGTTACACATGCAACTTTTGAAAAGATTTTAAATGTAATCCAAACTGTCATGGTGGATTTCAAATCCCGTGGGATTTCAAATCCCTCCAAATCCATGGTGCCAAAGGACCCCTAAGGGCCTGCTTGGGAACGCATATTTGAAACCCCTTAGATTTGGGACCTAGATTTGAAATACTCTCGTTGTGTTTGGCACCCTTGATTGAGAATCAACTTTAATCCCGGAGTATACCCTGATCCATAGCTCTATTGTAGACTGAGTGAAAGATACCTCGGTTCAACACTGAGGTCTTGGCATTGATCCCTAGCGGGGTGGCCAACGGTGAAGTGCCAATTGACAGTGGGGTGTACTAACAAGCTAACTAAAAAAAAAAAACTTTAATCCCAAAGTAGCTATTCATGGTATATTTGTAAGGGTTTAAATTTAATTACAAAATCAACTTTAATATCTCTAATTAGTGAGATTATGTAATTTTTGACACAATGGTTGTAATAAGCCCGCTAAAATATATACTTTGCCAAAAAATGATGAAATTCCAAGTCTCGGATGGGCCACAAGCACAAGATCACGTCCAAGTGACTAAGTAATGATTTTTAACCATTGATTTACATGGACAATGTTTGGACGGTGTTGATCATCGTAATAAAGTAATTATAGTGATGCAATTGATAATCTAATTATTTTAGGATATCATTAGTGGACCATGTGTCTAATAGATTAATAGTTTAGTGATACACATGTTACACAGGCAACTATGAGAATGATTTTAGATGTAATTCAAGGTCTCACCTTGGATTTCAAACCTCCTCACTGAGGGGATTTGAAACCAGCTGGATTTGAAACACTCTATACTGCCAAATGACCCCTAAGAATGAGTCTATTTCACACATCAGGTGGGCCACATTATACAAAAGAAATGAATGGTTAGAAATTTTGTTTTATCATCATTTTAGTTGGTCTATTGTAACCTACCTGACGTGTAAACCGTTTAAAATTTTAAGCTTTGTAGTGTTGTTTCCAACCAAATGTAAAGGTCAGATGTAGGGTTGTTTACTGGTTGGGTCCTAGAGTTTCTAGACCAGTATGATTGGGGTTGGGTCTTGTTAGGTCAAGACCCAGACTAGACTTTTCGATTTGATTGGATATCAAGTACCAATCAGGCATTGTACCTTGGTTTCGAGTGAGAGGTTTGGGTTGTGACACATTACTAACAAGCATTCACATGGGTTAGAAGTTTTGAGGTGGATGCCATTGTTTTATGTGATTGTGGTGTGGACCACTTAATGATTATATAGACCTGATTTTTGGAACATTTTATTATCTTGGTGGGACTCACTTGATGAGCAGGTCGGATTGCACACAAGTGAGTCATGGGCCAGTCTCGGCTATTCAAGAGTACATAGATATGTGGAGCCCCAAGTATGTAACCCAACTTAATTAGATCTAATTAGGGCTGAAAGTTGGGTGGGTTCAACCCGACCGACTTGTGACTGACATGATATTGGGTTGGGCTCGGGCAAGATGTATCGATAGGGCTGTACACAAATTGAGTTAGCTTGGTTAGCTCGCTCAACTCGACTTGAAAAAGCTTGATTCGACTCGGTTTGAAATTGATTTCGAGCTTAATCGAGCTGATTTTTTTGAGCTCAAAAAAATTTTGAACCGAGTTCGCGCTTGCCTAAGCTCGACTCAACTCGGATCGAACGCCGACTCGAATCGAACTCGGATCGAACTAGTTCGTGACTCGATTACTTTGATATTGATGTTACTCACCAAGTGTTCGATGATGAAATGGCTCAATGAAGTGTTGGCGGGTGGCAAGGAAGGTATGTATATGAAACAAATACTTTTTTTTTTTAATTGATTTTGATGTTGCCTACAAGGTGTTTGGTGTAATACCTATAAAACTGCTCCTGTTAATTTACATACAGTGAGAATTTGAAAGTGTAGTTCATGTGTTTGTGAAAATACTGCACAGACAAACTCTGATTGAACTAGCCCGAGTTGCTGATCGAACCAAGCCAAGCTTGTAACGTCCCGTCCAACCAGCACAGTATCCTGGGGCGTCCACGTCGGATTTGCCGCAGGACCATCAGTTTAAACTGCTCAAGGTGAGGTACCACCAGTAAAATTAAACTAGGATCGGCCCATTAGAACAGACCAGGCTGGCCATGATGGGACCTGGCGTGGCCCGCCAAGCCTGATGGCCGTTCGCACCTGTCAACAGCCCGTGTGGGCCACCCAGTGACCGAGGATGGTCAGAAAAATCTAAAACTTCCGGAAACCACATATCTCACTGGGCTTGTGGTCCATCGCGGACAGCGGACCCAGTGGACACCCAGAACTGGGATCTGGCACTAGCCGAATGCACCCCACCAATGCCAAAAATTGGAATCTGGCTCTTACAAATGAAATCGGGATTCTGGGCGTTCCAGCCGTCGGATTCCCTCCAAATTTGTGGTGGTGGCTTAATATATTTTTCTACGCCCGTCCACCAAATCTGGGACCTGATCGTTTAACGGTGACCGTTGATCGCAAATCGGACCCGTACGACCAAACCGCGCATCCGTTTGTTCCCAAATTTTGCAGGGCCCTTCATCGGGCCATGGATCACCTACCCTACAAGTTTCATGGCCAGAGGGCCACCAGAACTGCCCCAATCACCAGATCGGCCCCCACAGGGCCATTTTTGGGACGAAAGTGCCTGCTCAGATCATATATCCGTTCATCCGTTCGCCCTCAATTTTTGCATGGACCCTAGTCGCGTCATAAGACTCCTCCACGCCGAATTTGGTGGCCTGAGGGGCGCTAGGGCCACCACAACACCAAAAGGGGGCCCCATAGGTCTAATTTGGGAATTTTGGAAGCTTGGGGCCAAATGGGCCAAGACTAGAGAATAAAGCCCTAAGGCTCTCTTCCTCATCACCCTCCTTCATTTTTCCAACAAGCTCTCTCTCTCCCTCATCACTTCATTTTACCTACAACAACCAATTTCCCTTCTTCATAACCCCACCATCTTCCAACAACCAAGCTCTCCCTCAAACCTCTTCCAACTCCAACAACCCATCTCTCTCCCTAGCAACTCCCACCATCTCCAACGACCAAGGAGAGTTGAGAGTGTGAAATTGAGCAAATGAGCACCCTAAATCGAGGTGGGGCCAAGGGAACTCAACCCTTTCAACCCCCTATCCCTCCTCCAAGAAGAAACTCTCCACCGCCACTCCAAAAATCGTCCGTGGGCCGTCTTGGTAGGATCCCTCACTCTTTTTCTCTTGAAATCCTTATATTGAAGAAGAAAGGGTATGGATTTCTCTCATGCTTGAATTGTTTTAGGGATTCCGGCCGGCCAACCTCCAAAACCCTCACCTCTAGGTCGTTTCCAAGCCTCCATCAAATTCGAGGTGCGGACTATTGTTCTTAGGTGGCCTAGCACCAATTTTAGTGTGGGTTTAATGATTTTGAGTGCTTGGATGTCATATTTGGAATTTTAGAGAGAACCCTAGGAATTTTCATGTTTGTTGGATTTGTTGGAATATGCATGCTTAACTCTCAATTGTGCTATATATATTGTGCCTTCTCATAATACTATGTTGAATGATAACATGCTTGTGGTTGTTGATTCATTTCCCTCATGTGTGGTGTTTCATTGTATGTGTGATTATTTGTCGGGATGCCCATGATTCTTTTTCAAGATGGAGGGAGTGATAACTTCCTCACACAACCCACACACCCACATGCACTTTAATTTTATGATGATTCTTGCTCGCTTGTTTGAGGTATATGTTTGGTATGGTTAGGATGCTTGATAATATGATATGGATGTGCTAGATGGTAATACGAGTCGTGGGCATGCGGTAGATTCTTTTATGGCGCTCTTGGGATGGTCAGGAACCTAACAGGAGAGGGTAGTCCCATTGGTAGGAATGCACTAAGGCTAGGCTCGCGGATTGGGCGGGAGTGTTCGGGTGGCCGTAGTTCGACTACATGGGACTCTTGTGCCCGAGGCCATTCGTCTCATGCTCGCCTGATTTGTGCGGACTAGCCTACTACCTGATCATCCCTGTTTGTTAACCATGTTCGCACATATATGTATGGAACCTGATGCACCCTACAACCTTTGTGGCCCATTGATAACTAGACTATAACTGGTCCATAGTCTCGTGAGCCGGGCATGGTGGAATGGGACACTGTGTCCGAGCTGTCGGCCTACGCTGGGGTACCGCGCCTCCCCGTAGTGACCGCGAGCGATCCCTTCCTTATCGGCACTCCTCATGTGCTTGGAGTCGGGAATGAGGACCCGACGGGATCACGGACCGCGGGGACTCGGCCTCACGCGTTGATGGGGCCTTGGCCTCGCAACCAGATTAGGGCAGTGACATGTAGGGTGAATCAGAATCCCCAATCTGCTGGATGAATGGACTTAACTAAAAACTTGGCTAACATGATCGCATCGCATCGCATTAGTTAGGGTGGCGACTCGGCAGTCGAGGTCGCTCTGAGGGAGTGTTGCCATATGCGATCGTTAGACGGAGTCGCTCGAGGGAGCGTTGCGGCGAGGGCATGCATCATATCATCGCATTGCATATGCATCTAATAAGAGTTGTAGGTTTGCTGATTAACTGCTTTTCATTAAATTCATGTTATAATTGATGCCTGTTATAACTTAAGATTAATAGTTCACACTGAGTTGATCACTCACTCCCACTCTGGGACGGTGTTTTAAAACACCAACCAGACGCTTCCATAGATGCAGGTGGCGATGATCAGGAGGAGCCTGGCAGCGTGAGTCTGGAGGAGGAGGAGGAGTACTCCTACTTTCAGTTGATGGGCGGAGCTGCTTCGGATCCGTAGATGAGTCGAAGGATCGCTGAGCTGGGAGCTCAGCCCTATTCTTTTGGACTTGATATATTTTTTGTGATTTTGGTTGAGTGGCGCTATGTGCGCCCCTTCATTCTTTTGGACATGTATTTAGATATTTATGTTATCTCCTTCCATTTCAGTAGACTTGTGGTTGTGCTTCATGTTCCAGGTTGTTCCAGATTGCGCAATTTAAATCGACTAATTATAAAGCCATAAAATGCATGACATGTGACACCGGAAACTCGGGAGTTGAACATTTACTCGACCCCCGATTTTCAGGGTGTTACAAAGCTGGCCAGTCAAGCTCGAAGACCTAATCGAGTCGAGTTTGAGCTGGGGTCAGCTAGTGGCTGAGCCGAGTCGAGCCGTGCCAAGCTCGACTCGGTTCTACTCGTGTACAGCTTTATGTACCGGGTTCGATCTCGAGCTTGGGCTATACAAACACCACCTTGATAAAACTTGGGTTGGGCTTGGGTTGAGGTCTAGGGTTGCCCAACCTAACCCAACCCAACCCAACCCAAACCCAATCAGTATATAAGTTACTTATAAATTATAATTGAGTGCAGATCGTCTATGTTAAAGGCACGTGAAATTTCGGTGCCATGGGTCTCATAAGTCCAAGTCATTTCCGATGACTCAAGCTAACAAGATACCCCAAATTTCTCTCCCCTAAATATATTGTGTGCTACACAACATGACTTTTAAAGGGTTAATTGTCCTATATTTATTTATTTAGAAAAAATGAAGTTCTTTATGATAAATAATTACATATATAATTAATAAAATCATAAATACAAAAAATAAAATGTGTATTTCAATATATAGTATGCTTTTATCTTTATCCTACTAAGTAAATTCGATGAGGTCCACTGTAAAGGTATGTCGTTTATCCACACCGTTTATCCACACCATCCATCTATTTTTTCAGCTCATTGCAGGAGTTGAATCCAAAATTAGAGCATATCCAAATCTCAAGCGGACCACACCACAAAAACAGTGGAAATAATTGTTTCTACCGTTGAAACCTTGCTAGGCCCCACAGTGATGTTTATTTGTCATCCAACCTATTCATAAGATCACATAGCCATGGATGAAGGGAAAACACAAATATCAGCTTCGTCCAAAACTTCTGTAGCCCTAAAAAAAAAATTCAATGGTAAAGATTCAATTCACACTATTTATTGTGGTGTGGTCCACTTGAGCTTTGGATATGCTTCATTTTCCCTAAAATTATATGGTAAAATAGACAGACGGAGTGGGCAAAATACATAAAATACACATAAGCTCAATCCCAGCCGTTGGACCTAATACTCCAGACCAAGCCCCTCCTTCGACAGCTCTAGCCGTATCAAACCCCAGCATGTCCGAAAAATAAATAAATTTTGGAGTCGGGTCTGGATACGCATGGAAACACTTGGACAGTCCAATCGATCATTCTAGACCGTCCATTATGTGTAACACGCATTAAATGGCTACCAGGTAAAGATCTCACTGAATGGATCATCTGGTCCATCGATAAATTACCCTTACCAGGTAAAGATCTAAATACTGCAGCCCACCTGATGGAAAGCTCAGATCTTATACACATGTCCAGTATTGGCGCATATAGGCCACAAGATGGACAGCTCAGATCTTACCATTTATCCCAAAAATGAAGTAGATACAAATTTCAGGTGGACCACACCACACCAAACAGTGGTTAGTGAAAATCAAAAACCTTTTGTGGGCTACAACCGTTTTGGATCAAGCTGATATTTGTTTTTTTCCTTTCATCCAGGTCTGTGTGATCTTATCAACAGGTTGGATGGTCAATAAACATTACGGTGGACCTTAGAAAGTTTTAACGGTGAGTCTTCAATGACCACTGTTTCCTGTGATGTGGTTCACCAGAGATTTTTATCTGCTTTATTTTTTGATCAATGACCTCAAATAAGCTTGAAAAACAGATGAACGGCGTGGATATACAATCAATACATAGGGGTGGGCCCTACGGTCAGGTTCGCACCCACATAGCTGGTTCCGGGTCGCAGTGAAGTCGCGTTCAGGAATGCTAGTTGCACACACGCCAGGTAACAGCCCGAGGTCACATGGCCGACGTGGACGAGATCCACACCTCTCATCTTGTGGTAGGGCTTTCAGCATGATCTAGTTGGGACCCACGTTTGAAATGTGTGGGGCCCATTCAAAATTTGAATTCTGCTTGGGCTAGGCCTGGCCCACGGTGGGGGTGGCAATGGGCATACGGCCCCACTCAAACCTTAGTGGGCCCCTAAACATAGCCCAAGACTAAAACGGGCTTGAAATTTAGGCCCGGCATCAGATCTGGCCCAGGTTAATGATTAATGGACAATGGCCAACAAGTGGGCCACCGTTGTACGGAAGAGTGTGGACGGTTTAAAGACACTTGTAAGCAGCTCTCATTCACCGTACATATGTAGTTTAAAGATATAGGAATCAGTCATGTTTCTACCATCCAAATCGTTTAAATGATGGGACCCATGGTCTGGACTGAGGATACCAAAAAAGAAAAAAAATAATAATAATCTGAAATTGGACTATTCAAAACGTTGATCATTCAAATATAGATGTAGGGCCATCTAGCACCATCTTAGGTCCATGTCCCAAAGAGCAAGCTAATTAGAGCTGTACACGAACCGAGTTAGCTGCTCAACTCGACTCGATTTGAAAAAACTTGATTTGACTTAGCTTAAAATTGATGCCTCGAAAAAATTTCGAGTTTGAACTTGCCTGAGCAGGACTCGACTTAAATTGAGTCATTTTAATATTGATGTTGCTCACTAAGCGTTTGATGAAATGACTCAACGAAGCATCAATTAGTGACGAGGAAGGTATGAATATGAAATAAATACTATTGTATCTTGATTTTGATGTTGCTTACCAAGTGCTTGATGAAATATCTGTTGCTGTTGTTTCACATACCGTGGGAAATTGAAAGTGGACTCCATGCGTTTGAAAAAATGCTGCACGGGCTCGAAATCAACTTGAACTAGCCTGAGATGCTAACCGAACTGAGCCGGCTTGTAGATTGAGCTGAAGCAAGTTTGAGCTGGGGTACGCCAGTAGCTGAGTCGAGTCTCGTGTACAACTCTAACTAGCCAATAAGAGTAATGGTAACACCCATTTGGAACAGGCCCCTGATTTCTTGTAGACGGTACAATATCTCGTTATCTACCAAACGAACGCTCTGGATCATGCCCACCAAATCCACGTGTCCTCACAGGAACCCATCTGCTTTAAGCCATGTCCAATTTACATTCCTCCTCTTAGATCAGGTATCTACATGGACATGGACGTCCTTCCAAGAAGAACTGTTTCGGTAGCACACTTGGGAGAAGGTTGACATGAACCATCTATTCAATCTAAGTGGAAATAGTGAAATAGGTCACCCAATAAATAATCTGGGGCCCACATGAATGTGATTGGACATGGCGTTGCACCATCGGTCGGTGGCCATTAAAAGTACTGCATGAGCAGTGGACATCCTTCCTAAAATTGCACGTAGACACCGTAGCGCTGTTGAGATGTACCATAGTAGCTGTGATCAATGGACGTAACATCGTGATCGTACGATGCAATGTTTGATCACGATTTCCATCTTCTGTCGATGTGGACATTGTTTGGTCCCACCAAGATGTATGTCTTTCATCCATTTTTACGGATCATTTTAGGGCTTTGTACCGAAAATGAGAGACAGGTGGACCACACCACAGGAAAACAATAGTGATTGGATATCCACCATTAAAATCTTCCTAAGGCATACTGTATTGTTTATTTCACATCTAATCCATTGATTAGGTCATACAGACCCAGATGAAGGCAAAAAACAAATATCAGCTTGATCCAAAACTTTTATGACCTCGAAAAAGTTTTTAATGGTCGACATTCATTCAACGCTGTTTCTTATAATGTGGTCCACTTGAGATTTGGATATACCTAATTTTTGGTCTTATACCATAAAATGATCTAGAAAAATAGATGGATGGCATGGATGAAACACATACATCATGGTGGGGCCCACAGAACACACCATCAGCCATTGGCTGGTAGCTGGGGAGTAGTAGCCAATCCGTCTCCCTCATCCCTCGAGTCTACCTGTCCCATCACACATTGGACGTGGGCCATTCAGCATTAAGGTCCAACTTTTAATGTGCACCATTCGTTGTATAGGAGTACTCACCTTTGTTGTTAGACGTCTATCATGAGGGGCCCACTATCAATATTATTGTCCATTATGTGGGCCCACCTATAATATCCAACGCCCCGTTCATTATGTAGTATCCACTTTGATGTTGTCTGTCCATGATGTGGGGTCCACCATCAAAGTTATTGTCTATCATGTGGTGCCCACCTCTGATGTGGGCCGCCCATCATGCAGGGCCTACCTTGGATATGGACCACTCATCATTAGGACCGACCTTTGATGCGGACCGTTCAATGTGCGGGCCCCACCTTTGAAGTGGGTCGTCTATTATACTCTTCCGCTTTAGATGTAGGCTATTTATCATAATAGGCCGCCCTTTAACGTGGACCTTACATTGTATGAGCCGTACGTTGGATGTGGATAGCCTATCGCATGGGGACTCCTTTGATACGGACCCTTGGAGAGCCTCTAATGACATGGACCATGAGAGAGAGCCTACTTCAATATTAGGGGTGTCATTGGGATGGGTTTGGGCTGAGCCAAACTTTCTCAAGTCCGGGCCACCTTTTTTTATCTCAGCCCAAATTCAACTCAGGCCGTAACGGGCCAAAAAAGTCTAGCCCAATCATAAACCAAAATACTTATACAAGGACTGCCGACACTCGAGCCCTAAAGAAAATTTCTAAAATAGAGGGTCATTTTGATGGGCCCACATATACCTCTGGCTTATAATATCCTATCCCTTCATTTGGTGGGCTCTCTTGTCAAGAGAGAGAACGAAATGGAGAGATGAGAGGAGTGGGTTGGACGTGAGAGATACAAGGAGACATGGGAATGGTGGGCTGGATGTGAGAAGTCGTCTGGAGACATGGGATGGCAGGTTGGAGGTCTGAGAGAGAATCTAGATGAGGAAATCGGACTGTGTATTGAGTTAGTATTCTTGTATCGTGTGCAGTAAATTCTATTGAGCCTACTGTGAATGTATGTGGTTTATCAACTCCGTCCATCTGTTTTCAGCTCATTTTACGGGTTGATTCTAAAATTCAAGCACACCAAAGATCAAGTGTACCATACAGTGAGAAATAGTGGGAATAATGATTTCCACGGTTGAAACCTTGCTAGGGCCCATGGTGATGTTTATTTGTCATCCAACCTGTTTATAAGATCACACATAAATGGATGGAGGGAAATTGAATGATATTTCTGAATTTTTACCATAGATCTATTCACGGTGTTTGGCACATGGTATTGGAAGGGATTAAGTGGGATGTGATTAAAATAACCAAATGATTGTACCATGTCAGGTTTTGTCATGGAATTGCAAGAGGCTTGGATGTGTTCCATGGCTCTTTGGATTGCATGGAAGAACACAATCCAACCTACAGCCATATCCATAGCTCAACTGGTAGACTAAGTCGAGATACCTCGTTTCAACACTTGAGGTCTTAGGTATCGATCCCTAGTGGGGGTGGCTAACATGGAGTGTGTGTACTAACATGGGTGTGTGCAAATAAGCTAACCCAAAAATAATAATAATAATAATTATTATTATTATTAAATTAAATTAAATTAAATTACAATCCAACCTACAATATCTGCATGTTTTTGTTTGGATGGAAGTGTGGGCTCAGGTTATGTAAGGATCATAATCCACTGCTGTTTGGATATTGAAATGAAAGGATGTCACTCTTCCCACAATTCTCTATCGTGGCCTCGTGGGGTCCACTCAAGCCTTAGATCTGACTCATTCTTTGAATCATGCCTTAAAATGATCTCTCCAAAAGGATGAACAGTGTGGATATGAAATATAAATTACGGTTGGCCCCACATAAATTGGTGACGCCACCGATTCAAAACACCCATGACCATTGTAGTGGAAGCGGATTGGGTCCTCACCCTGCCAGGATGGTAATCCGTCGGGGCAGAACTCTGTGAGGCCACCATGATGTAAACGTCTTATCCACGCTGTCCATACTTATTATCAGATCGTTTTATGGCATGATCCAAAAAATGAAGCAGGTCAAGATTTCCAGTGGACCACACCAAAGGAAGCAATGGTGATAATGACACCCACCATTGAAACCTCTCTAAGGGCCACTGTGATGTTTTTTTACCATCCTAACTATTCATAAGGTCATGTTGTAACACCCGGCCTAACCAGAACAGTGTCCTGAGGCGTCCACGTGGGAACTGCTGCAGGACCGCTTGAGTGAGGGATACCACCCACGAATTAACTCGAATTATCCCATTAATGCGGTCGAGTTTGATTATGTTTAGATCAAGTAAGGGTCGTAAAGCCAGTTCGCTTGATTGTATTTGGCAACTGCCTGTACGGGCCGTGCAACGCCCAAGAAAGGGCAGAAAAATCTAAAACTTGGGGAGGTCGTGGACCCGCTGGGCTTATGGTCCAACACGAATTACGGACCTAGAGAGCACCCAGAAATGAAATATTTATAATATTTAGTCGGCACTTGCCAAGCATGACTCACCCCAGCCTTGGCCCAAAGTTTAAAATTTTAAATTAAGGGCCTTCTTGATTGAAATAGAAAAATAAGGCATTTCAGCCGTCGGATCTCTTCTAAATTTACATCGAAGGCCGAAACATTTCTCTGCACCCGTCCACAAAATCTGAACCCTGATCATGAAACGGTGACCGTTGATCACAAATCAGCCCCTTGCGATAAAACCCCACATCTGTTTGCTGTTAAACTTTGCACAGCCCTTCATCAAGCCATGGGGTACCTATCCTATAAATTTGATGGCCAGAGGGGCATCAGGGCAGCCCCAACAACCAAAAAGAGTCCCACAGGGCCATTTAAGGGAAAATAATAAAACTTTGGGCCATTTGGCCCAAAATTCAGGGTATAAGACCCTTAAAACTCTCTCTTTCACTCACTTCACAGCAAGCTCTAGCAACAAGAGAGAGAAGAGAGAGAAGAGAGAGAAAAGAGGGGAGGAAGAGAGAAAAGGAGAGTGTAGAAGGAGGAGGAGCCCAAGGGATTGGAATCTTGAAGAACCTTCTTCCCTTCCCCCAAAAATCTCACATTCATAGCCATGAGAGCGAAATTCCCTCTGATTGAGAGGTAATCACCATTCTTTTTTAGAATTTCGTTGTTTAAGCTAGGTCCTTGCATGTATCCTAACATGTGGATGCATTTGACTTAGGACCTCAGCAAATCGACCCGTGAGTTCAGCACCCCTAGGACAATTCTGCAAGCTCTCAGCGATCCATAGGTACAAACCATTATCCTTAGATAGCCAAGTACCAGTTCTAGGATAAATTTAATGATTGTGGATGCTAGATTGATGTGAATGTGTAATTTAGAGAAAAATCTAATTAGGATCCTGTCTGATAAGTCCACCTAACACGCATGCGCTAATAAATTGATGCTAGATTAGTCTTCAAATTGTTTAGACCTGAAAACTATGTTGCATGTTCATTCTTGCATCTGAATTCCTGTATATTCTTTCTTGTTGCATGCATGATGGTAATTTCCTGCAATGTGGATGACTTGTGATTTTCTTGTCTCTTAAGCAAACCGGCACCGCATGCACATATGTCTAATTTATGCTGTTAAAAGTAGTATGCATTCATTTTAATATCCTAAACTTTATGGTTGGATGTATTGTATGTTTATTTCCATCTGTACTTGAGGATGAATCTTACTGTCTAGAACTGATGTCGATTGTAGCCCATTCTCTAGGTTGGTCAGGAATCTGCGATTTGTGAGGGCGGCACCTTCGGTTGGGCCGTCCCGTGACTAGACTGATTGATTTGGGCGAACGCGAATGGACGACAGTGATTGGACTACATGGGTTGCTTGTACTCGATGTCGTGCGTTACGTGCTCGCCTGAATTTGGGCGGTTTAGTCCACCGACAGACCAGTCATGTTTGTTAACCATGTTTGCTCATGCCTATTTGGAATATGGAATACCCCATGCCCACGGATGCCGACTAACAATAGCTAAAATCGATCCACAAACTCGTGAGTCGGGCATGGTGGAATGGGACACTATGTCCGAGTTATCATCCTACGCTGGGGTAACGAGCCTCCCCTTAGTGACCGTGAGTGATCCCTCTTTCCAGCACTCCTCACGTACTTACATTGGGGGTGATGAACTCGATGGGGTCAAGGATCGCGGGGCCCTGGCCTCGCAAATGGATAAGGGCAATGATATCGTCGAGGTGTACTAGTTTCCTCAAATCTGCTGGATGAACGAAATTAACTAAATACTCGACTAACACGTTCATGATTGCATCGCATTAGTTAGGTTGGCGACTCGACAATTGAGGTCGTAATGAGAGAGTGTTGGTCATGTGTGAATGTTAGACGAAGTCGCTTGAGGGAGTATTGTTGGTGAGGTTATGCATCATACCATAATTCGTGCATACGCATTAATAAAGATTAGTTAGCGATTTGTGAATGTGTGCTTTTCATTAAATTCATCATGGAATTGTTATTTGATGTAACTTATGGCTAATGACACCCACTGAGTTAGCTACTTACTCCCACTCTGGGATGGTGTTTTAAAACACCAACCAGAAACTTCATTAGATGCAGGTGAGGCAGAGCTCGACGAGTCGAGCGGGGTGAGCATAAACGAGGAAGAGGAGCTTTCCTACTTCCAGCTTATGGGGGGATCACCGTATACTGTACGGGTTTATTATGAGCTATTGAGAGAGGAGATTTAGTGCACCATTTCTTTAGGTCATTTCATATGTGTATTTTGTTGGGCGACACCTTGTGCGACCCATTAGATATTTCCTGTTGACTCGTATTTCTTGGCTGCCTTTATTGCAGTAGATTAGTTGTGGTTACCGTTTATGTTCCAGTCGATTCCTTTATGACTCATTTAAATTGAATTATATGCAAAACACTACAATTAGGATATAAGTGACACCCAAGAACTTGAAAGTCGAGTGTTGCTCGACCCCCAAATTTCAGGGTTTTACAAGTTGGTGTCAGAGCAATGGTTTGAAATCAATTGGGCTGTGGACCGTAAACTTACTATAACACATCCGCTGACATAGGAGGGAGCGCAATAGTGATACTGAAACAATAGGACCCATCCCAAGTATACTGAACTGTCGAGCCTTAAATGGAAGAACTAACTTTCGGAGGGTTTAGACTGAGGAGAGAAAGAGCACGACGATACTGGGATTAGACCTGGGACCTTACAGCGTTTCATCCCATCCTTAGGCATGAGCTCGGGAACTTAATGGCAATGCCCAATTTGACCAACTAGGTAATTTAAGTAGCTCAGTCCACTCAATCCCTAAATCTTAACTCCTTCTTTCAACCCATCTCATTTAAAAATCTCACTTCTCACCACTTTATTCTTCTAATTTTTCCAGTACTTTTCATGTTAAACACAACTCTTGAAGCTCAGGGGATGAAGAGCTATAATTAAACTAAAACTTACTATAAATAGTAAAAATATAAATAAAATATATTTTTGACCATTAACATGACGGAATCTTGCGAAATAACCAGCTCATTTAAATTGAATTATATGCAAAACACTACAATTAGGATATAAGTGACCCCCGAGAACTTGGAAGTCGAGTGTTGCTCAACCTCCAAATTTCAGGGTGTTACACATGTAGACCTGGATGAAGTGAAAACACAAATATCAGCTTGATACAAAACTTCTGCAGCTCCCAATAAGTTTTTAATGGTGGGCCTTAAATCCCCACTTCGTGGCCCACTTAAGCCTTCGTGCAGCCTCATTTTTGGGTTCATATTGTATAATGATCTTTAATTATGGATGAATGGAGTAGATAAGACGTTTGCATCACGATGAGCCCACAAAGCTCTGCCTGGACTGTATTATTGTCCGGGCGGGGGTAGGAAGCAATCCACTTCCCATCCAAATTACATGGGACTGTTAGTGCTCCTGAAATCCAGTGATGGGATTCTAGTAGTGACTCAAAGTCCAATATCGAATTGCATAAATCCCTCGTGCAGACATGGGACTCGAGTAATCCATTCAAACCTTGCAACTCACATCTTCCCAAACATGACTTTATTTCAAACCCGAGATTTGAAAATCCCACTCCCACCGAAGCCCTCTTACTCCCATGCACCAAACGCCCTCTTATTTTATCCATCAACTTTATTATACTCGATAAGGATTGGCGAGTGACAATATTGGGTTATTATATATATATATATATATATATATATATATGTATGTGTGTGTGTGTGTATCTTTTTTATATATATCATAATGAAATAATCACCTATAGGAGTAAGGTTATTCTTTTGTTGGGACCATAAATATTTGTACATCACTTCCCTTAAGCTAGAATCTCTATTCACTTCTGCCTTATTTTATCTAATCTATGCCATCATTCATATCATTGTTTATGTGCAAAAAATTATAGTATTGAGATGAAACTATTATAGATTATATCAATGGGTCAATATTAATGACATTTAAAGAAAAAATATTATTATTCCATTCTAAAAGAGAAGTATAAGTACCATAATACATTTATATAAAGATCTTTAACGATGTCCAAGTGTAAAATGACATTGACTCTGTTCTATATATAAAAAAGATAACTTTTAGTCTCGATCTCCACTTTAGTGTCATTCATTGTGAAGAAGTAATGCTTTATATCACTACACCTTGGGTTCTTGAAGGGCTATTTGTTTTTTAATTTCCTTTCATGAATACATGTAAATAGATAATAATTATTTACCTATGTAATTGTTGTAGGATTTTCAATACTAAATTAATGGTGGCTTTCCAAACGTTAAAACCAAACAAGGATACAAAAAATGTGAGGTGCGCTGTGATATATGTAGCTTATCTATGCCGTCCATCTGTTATACCAATCAACTTTAAGGCACGAGCCTAAAAATGAGGGAAGCAGATTGGCTAGTGTACCACACACCAGCTATATAGCCGGTGTAGATATGTGTTGTGTGAAGATGAGCACTGACAGTCCTCGAGCTCCAAGTTGTATGAATGGTTCAAAGGAGATCAAAGTTACATGGGCCCCACAATGATGTATTTATTATATCCACACCGTTCATCCATTTTTTGTGATCATTTTAGAACATTAGACAAAAAAATGAATCATATCCAAAGCTCAATGGACCACACCATAAATAACAGTGATGATAATGATTTTCACTGTTAAAAAGTTCATAGGGCCACCATAACATTTATTTTCCATCCAATCTATTAATAAGGTCACAAATACATGGATGAAGAGGAAAAACAAATTTCATATTGATCTGAAACTTTTGTGACCCTAAAAGGGTTTCAGTGGTAGACGTTCAATCCCCCACTGCTTTTTTCAGTGTGGTCCAATTGACCTTTAGATCTGTCTTATTTTCCGACTCAAGCCTTAAGACGAGCTTCCCAAATGGATGGACGGTTTGGATATAACACATACCTCATGATGGGACCCACAGAACTTGTTGTCATCAATACACCAGCTATATAGCTGGTGTGTGGTACACCAACCAATCCGCTTCAAAAAATGAGACAGATCCAAAGCTCAAGTGGGCCCATTAGAATTTGCAAGGATAATTTTATAATATACATAATATATAAAAATGTTTGTCTATTCCTTAAGTTAAGGAACGCACCCATCTCTCTCTATGCTCTATATCCTCGGTTCGGTAACATATATATTTCAGGTTAAGGAGCTTTTTCCTATTGTACGACTCACTTGTTAGCCACGCACCTTACTAAGCCCTCCAATTCTTACCTTCTAAGAATACTCCCCTGCTGTACGGATGACTTTTCGTAGGTCCAAATGCCCCTGCCTCTTTACAGGTGCACCTTCAAAGCTGAAGGTCGCATCTCCTTCAAAATTTTCTCTAATTTTTTTTTTCCTCTTCCTGATCCTTCACCCTAGCAGAAAACCCCATTTTCTGATTACTTCTCCTCCCTTTGTGACTATCCACCCTAGCAGTAAAACCCCAATTTTACTGCTTTCTTCTCTCCCCTTTTGTGATTTTCCACCCTAGCAGTAAAACCTTCATTTTTACCTTTATTTGGTCAAGAATACACTTGCCACACACGTCATTTTCAACTTTTGTAAACCCAAGACAGGACGAAAATTGTCCCCCCATCAAAAAAGCTTCGAATGGTAGGTATATTTGAAATCCCTGCTTTCATTTCGTTGACCCCACCGTATTTTATATGATATATCCGCACGGTCCACAATTCTCTTTTTTAAAAAAACTTTATATGGTATGGCATGTCCCGATAAATGAGTAAATTCAATGCTCAAATGGCCCACATTGAGGGTTTTTGAAACAAAGAATGAAGACTGATGAGAAACTGAATGAACACTGAGTAAAATAGACCAAGGAGCCACTGAGTGAAAAGACTGAGGGCCCATTGAGTTAAATTGACCGTGAACCAAGTTAAATCTACCGCGAAGTGAATGAAATTGACCGGGAACTGAGTTAAATGTACCGCGTAGTGAATGAAATTGATCGAGGACTAAGTGAAATTCGACTCACAACTGTAAGAAACTGACATCTTGACCGAGAATTGTGTGAAATTAACCAATAACCACTTGAAATTAACCGATAACTGTGTGAAATTGACCGATAACTACTTATCAGTCAATTTAACTTAGTTCACGGTCATTTTAACTCAGTTCGCAGTCAATTTCTCTAACTTAAGCTAGTTTGCGGTCAATTTCACTAAGTTTTCAGTCAATTTCATGATGTTCGCGGTCAATTTCACAATGTCCATGGTCAATTTAACTCAGTTCTTGGTCAATTTTATGATGTTCGCAGTCAATTTAACTCAGTTCAAAATGTTAATTTAAAGTAGTTATCGGTTAATTTCACATAGTCCCTAATCAATTTCACTTAGTCCCCGATCAATTTCACTTAGTCCATGGTCAAACACAACCAGTTCGCGGTCAATTTAACTCAGTGGCCAGTCAATTTCATTCAGTTCGCAGTCAATTTCAATCAGTTCGTGGTCAATTCCATTCATTTCGCAGTCAATTTCAGTTAGTTCATGGTCAATTGAAGTGATTTCGCGGTAAATTTCAGTAAGTTCGTGGTCAACTTCACTCACTTCACGATCAATTTCACGACGTTCTCAGGCCAAAATGCAACACATAACTCAAAAATTTGTCCAATAAGTGAGTGAAATTAGCCGCAAACTCGTTGAATTTCTCCTATGAGTCGGCCACTTTAACTTGGAATTCGTCTAAATGACCAATAACTACTTGCAATTGACATCTATTTTATCGAGAACTTGCAGAAAATTACAGACAACTTCATAAAATTGACCGATAAATGAGTGAAACAGGCCAAAAACTTGTTGAAATTCATTTATAAGTCAAGCACTTTCACTTGAAATTCCCCAAAAATGACCGCCGACTCGTTAAACTAACACTATACTTTATGATTTTTTACCATAATAAGTCAATTTTCACATTATGTTTCATTAAATATTGAATGTTATTGTTGATATAATTTCCAATTCATCCTTGCAGATGACAAACCCTCGCGTAAGGGAGTTGGTGCTATAGTCTCGAACCTGTCATGCAGATGTTCATTGACATGGTGATTTGATATCATGAAGAGTGGTTTGGAGAAGAATGACAGTAGATTAAATCTATATAGGAAGTCCATATACTCTTTTTTCCTACACATTACATCATTTAGGTTTATAGGAGATTTGTTTCACTTATTGAGAGATACAAAGGTAATCTTTTATTCGAGATACAGGGGAACCGTTTAAAATTTCTGGAGATGGACTTCACTCTAATAACAAGGCTGAAGACTGGCGACCTCTCCATACTTAATATCCATCGTTCCAATAAGTCAATAAGAGAGAAATACTTCAAGGAATATCATATCCTAAAGAAACACGTACAAGAGGTGTTCATTAAGATAGTTGATAGCAATAAGCACGAAAATGTCAGGAAGGTAGCCCTAATATTATGCGTTGAGTGGTTTGTTAGGGGAACCAACACAAATATTATGTGTTATACAGAGTATATCGACCTTGTGGACTTGTTGGAAGACTTTAATATCTACCATTGGGATAGTTTGGCCTTCCAGACGATAACTAAAGGGATAGAGAGTGCCTTGATGGCATCACATGGGTTTCACTACAATGTCAACTACTGTATATTTCCCCTATAAGTAAGGATTCTTTCATTGTCTATTTTAATTTATAATTTATATGAAACTACATTTATTTAAGACCATCTTGCTATTTCATTGTAACAGATATAGGCCCTTGAGAGAGTACCGGCCCTTTGAGAATGTATCGTTTCATACGTTCCCTCCCAAATTCCAAGATTCATACAATATCGAGGATGGAAGGCTTGGAGGTATAAGAAAATTCATCAAATACTTGAGAGTGAAGATGTAAGTCAATTTTTATGAAGCTAAGTGGTCACTTATTAAAATATATATGTTTTTGTACATGAACATGAAGGATTTTCTCTTACAGACAGATAAATTTTACCTTAGAACCCACCATTGAGGAGCTGGAGACGGATGTCATTCGTTTGGTCTGTGAGAGATCTCATGTAAGATGTCATAAAAGTTTTCTTTTATGTTGAAATTTTATATTTACTTTGACATGTTACATATTTGATATATACATTGTTTCATTTTGTAGGGCATTAAAGATGATGATGATGATGAAGATATGGAAGAGGGAGAGGGACAGGGAGAGGAAAGGCTGAGGGAGAGCGAGAGGGAGAGGGAGAGGAAGAGAGTGGTGATGAGGGAGAGGGAGAGGGAGCGAGATTGCAATTGATAGGAGAGTTAAGAGAGGTTAGTGAGGAGCTGAAGGCGGAGAGGCTTTTGTTGGAGAGAGATAGGGAAGAATTGAATAAAAAAGAAAAACATATCGATGAGAGGGAACGCATACTAAAAGAGAACTCTCTATGGAGAGGGAGAGAGAACTAGCATTCAAGGAGAGAGAACTAATGGTAAAAGAGAAAGAAACCTTGAGGTTAGAGAATGAAGAGTTGAATGCGAGGGCGAGGGAAACGCTATTGAGGAAGAAGGAAGAATTGAGGATCAAGAATGAGGTATTGAAGAAGGAGAAGGAAGAGTTGGAGGAGGGTAAGGTGGAGTTAAAGAAGCAAATGGAAGCGTTTCTTATAAAAAAGACACAATTTTGGAAGGAGAGGGAGTTAGAGAATGAGAAGGAATAGTTTGAGAAAGATGAGGAATTGAAAGATACGGAACAGGGGAACGGAGAAGTGGAGGTTCAACACTTGGATGCGTTAGACGTTAATATATGTAAGAAATCACTATTGTCCATTCCAGTCTATAAGAGAAGAACTAAGAGGGTCATGAAGTCGTCTGTCTACAAGCGTTCTCCATTCTCATCCATCTCTGACATTCAAACAACTCTAACCAACGCCGCTGACCCTGAGAAACTGAAAGAATTTTGTACTCCGATACTCTTCCAGGCCAAGATTGATCCATTTAGGGTTATATCGGAGGAGGAACTGCATGAATTGGATTGTTGGGCCAATGCAAACAAAGATTCGGTGGATTTTATTTGGTTCAGGACCATATTGGAGAAAGATGCATAGGTTGATAGCATGGTAAGTAATTCACATACATGCATACATCCATGTGTATTCAACTCTTATATTAGACTAGAGCTTAATCTGCCATCTTTATTGATTAGGCTATTGACAAGTACGTTGATTTCTTGAAGAGAAGGCATAGTTCATTTTCAACTTTATATACTCAGGACTGCAAGTTCTACTCCACTTTTTTTTTAACTGTATGATTTGGATTATGGTTACTATGTTATTTGTTTATATGATATATGTTCTAATTTGTTATTTTGTCTGCAATAGCCATGTCTCGACCTACAAATGCCGATATTGAGAATGTATCGGGACATTAGCAGCGACGAAGAGCGTGTAAATTATAAATAGAGAAACTCACTATGAACGGCATTGCTAAACCTCGAGAAGGAAAAAAGCTCATGTGGCAGTATGAACAGGTAATGATGTCGTTACAAGCGATCAACTATAGGTGTACCCATTTTATTAATTTTTCTAATGATATTTTATCTTGTCAACCATGGACAGGCATATGTACCAATCAACCATGCCAATAGTCATTGGTACCTCATGGTCATCCACCCTCAAGACCGAGAGATCGTTATTCTCGACAGTTTATATTCGAGGACAGTCAGTTGATACAGGGAACATATCGAGCTGATGAAGAAGGGCTTGCCTATAATATTTCATGTTGCAGGAGATATGTCTGCATTGAATGGGAAGTCTTGGACAGCCAAAGAAGATACTTCTATACCAAAGCAAACAAAAGCAAACAAACGGATATGATTGTGGCATATTTGTCATGAAATATATTGATATTTTGTGCAGCGATCAAATTTTGTTAGGGACAAACTTACAAAAATTCACTCCCATCTTTAGGAACTCAATAGCCTATAATTGCCTGAGTGTCCACAATAGATAATATATTTGTTTTAGGCATGAGAGGAACGAGGACATTTTGTGAAACGTTGTAATTTATTGTAAATGATGTCTTGTAAAACATTGAGGGTGTAATTCATTGTAAATGATGTCTTGAAATGAAATGTCTTGTATATTTTATCATAAATTTGTAGTAAATGATGTCTTGTTAATAGTGATTTCATTATGAATGGTGATTTGTTTGTGTATTAGTTAATTTCATCTACTTCGCGGTGAATTTCCTTCACTTCGCAATGAATGATCTTCACTTTATTCATTTCGTGGTCAATTCGCGGTGAATTCCATTTATTTCACGGTGAATTCCACTTACTTCATTCACTTTGCGATGAATTCCCATCGTGGTTGTGGTCAATTCCCTTCACTTCGCGGCCAATTTTATTCATTTCGCGGTCAATTCCACTCACTTCGTTCACTTCATGGTGAATTTCCTTTATTTTACAATTAATTCGATTCACTTTGCGGTCAATCCCATTCATTTCACGATCAATTCCATTCACTTCGTGGTCAATTACCTTCACTTCATTCATTTCGCGGTCATTCCATTCACTTCGCGGTAAATTTCCTTTATTTCGCGGTGAATTTTCTTCACTTCATTCATTTCGCAGTGAATTCCCTTCACTTCGCGTTGAATTCCCTTCACTTCACGGTGAATTCCATTCCCTTCGTGGTCAATTCCATTCATTTCGCAGTCAATTCCACTCACTTCATTCACTTCGCGGTGAATTTCTTTTATTTCGCGGTGAATTGCCTTCATTTCGCGGTGAATTCCATTCACTTCGCGGTGGATTTTCTTTCGCGGTCAATTTCATTCACTTCGCGGTGAATTCCCTTCACTTTGGGGTGAATTCCATTCACTTCGTGTCACGCCCTAAACTCATAAATCAAGCTCACAAAATTCCTAATTGCCAAATCCGATGCCGACAGCCTCCGTAGTACCCCATTCTCGGTTCTTAGTACCCATACGCCAAATTCTAATCCTGGGATCCTATAAGGAGGATTTTCTAATGTATATTTACCTCGTAAGAAACATAACCACAAGTTTACCCAAATCACAAAGACAACATCATCATCACATATCCACTAATATAAACAATTGAAAACATTATTGAAAGGGAAAATACATATATAAAAAAGTAAAGCTCTAGAAGACAGTTGCACGCTCCAATGCTCAACGCTGCTGCAACTTAACGCCACCTGCACGCATTTATCTTGCATAAGCTTATAGAAAGCTTAGAGGGTGGTGAAAGTGTGTGCGTAAGGTAAGTGCCAAGTATACAATATCAGAGCAAAGCGGAAACATACTGGTAAGTCCATAAATACCATCAACCTTATCCAAGCTATACTGTAAAAACATAATAAGCCAATATCATATATTGAGGAAGCAATGTAGATCAGCTATGCAATGCGGAGACATAGTAAGCCAAATATCACATACTGAATAAGCAATGTAATATGCAAATCCTAACGAGTCCACAAATACCATCAACCTCATCTAAGATATACAATACAGAAGCACAGTAAACCAAATGTTATGTGTTAAGGATGCAATGCAATATGTGATACGAATGAAATGACCAAGCTGAAGTGTGAAGTTGGGATGATAGTACGTGGTATCGCAGGCTATGGAGTCCATCACAAGGGACTTCTATCCAAACTAGTCTCATACCTAAATTTAAATAGTTAGACTCAATGTGGTAAACTCCTGATCTCAGGTTGGTCATGCGCCCCAACCGAAATCCTAGCCATTAAGAAGGTACACAACAATTAGTTGCGCACCACCAGCCTGAGTGGATAGTGAATAAATGGATGAATGAGTAAATATTGAGTATGCAACTCCTTCTCAATAAGTCCACATATCAGTATTATTTATCTCTAGGATCATCACTGGGGTCTAGTACACTCTACGCCAGCTTGCCTCCCCTATCCGAGCGCATAACTGGGTAAGTGGAAGAGACCTCATTATCCGCCTGCCAATATCGGGTCCGGCTCATCGATAACGGACTCATTCCTCAAGCTGGTCAAACTCAACCTAGATATTGCCCCCTCACTCAGGTGGGTAAGGTCACACCCCCTTCCAACCGACCACAGCACAGTGGGAGACGCCCAGATGATCCATCTTGGAAATCAGCAGATAGATAGCTTGATGTATAGATTGAGACTATTTTCAACAACTAGATTGAGGCTAGGATGAACGCGAATGTTCACTTACGTTAGGCTTGTATTTATGCTAAATTAGATTACATGGTAATACCCGAGTACTGGATGTACGGGGTGTTACAATCTACCCCTCTAAAAGAGAATTTCATCCCCGAAATTCAGTACTTCTACCGTGCATGGATAGGACCAATGACAATCTCATTTACAATGCTCCTAGGTATTCGCCATTGTCCCTTAAAGGTGGCATGTTTCATACAAATGTATATAACTAGCTATAAAAAATGGGTTATTACAATCTACCCCCCCCCCCCCCCCCCAAAAGAAAATTTCTCCTCGAGACTTAATAGCGTACATTTCAATTACCAATACCATCCTAATGGTGTACCCTATACCGCATCTGTCTAAGCATGCTATCACGATTTAGATTTAAACAAGTTATAGGTAAATTTTTTCTAAACTTTCATATCTCTATTTTAACAAATTGGCCAATTTATATGTCGAAGTGTGAAAACCCAACTAGCTAGATACAGATCTACCACAACCCTTAGGTTTCCAACCTAATAGGACAACCAAGGTGTTTAAGTTCCATTAAAAGTTAGAAATCATACTGGTATCAACCAAAATTAGCAAATTATTTAAATTCCTACCATCATCAGGATTTCCTATAGTATTTACCAAAGATTACAAGTTCATCTAAGTGGAAACTATTAACAATATTATATCTTTCAATTTATTTTCTTACACTTCTAATGATAGTCCTTTGTTGTCCAAGGTACATTACAGTTTTCCATTTCCAACGTTCGAGCCATCACAAATAGATGGTTGTAGTAGATTTGAGCTCGATACATGGGTCCTATGCCCGCGTAGAACAGAGGACTTACTGGATCTTTTCTTAATCCTAGTAAATCTCGATCTTCTGTCTGATCAAGGCATTGAGATCATCAGAATTTTCTAGGATATGAAATTTGGATCAAACAGCACAACTTTGCTCACGTATGGTTCAATCAACTCGTGACCTCGAGTATTCTAGTCTCCTGGGGAATATCAAGTAATCTTTTATTTTCATAACAAATGAATTTACGTGAATAGATGCGAACGACCATAACACTTCCAATGCGCACTCTGGTCACCTAGTGCACTACCTAAAAGTTTCATGACCCAAAATTCCTACGTGGAAATTTGAGTTTGAAATTTGCCGAGGTCACCTAGGGTTTCAAATCTAATCTCGACATGCTCAAACTATGGTTGAAAGTTTACCTGAGATTTTATAAGTTCACCTCTAATTGATCTTCACGTACCGAAAATTATGAGAATTATTACTTCTAACTAAAGAGATGTGTTAGGGGATTTAATTTACGATTCCTAGCATGATTATTTAAGCTTAGGGAATCCTTATGTTTGATCTAATCTCTGTTGTGGTGGCAAGGGATTTCCCATAAGCCTAAATTCATTTCATTTGCTGAATGTTGTGACGGTATTACCTCTAACTAATGGAATTTTGGAAATTTTCAGATTCTACATCCTTAAATAAAATCAAAATTGTTCACTTGGAAGTCAAGTGTAAGAAATGTTCCCGTCTAGTGTTATGTACATTATAGTGGCTATTTGTTCCCTTGTGATACCCAGGCTTAGTTTCCAAATGTAGACAATTATTCTAATAGCTTACGAGAGAACCCAAGTTTTTATTTCTAATGTCTGAATGAATGAACCTAAAAGGTTCGAAGGACTTAAGTTCAGTTCATAATTTCTAGGATTATCCAAACAACTCTCTCTAAGGGGCCTAAAATATTGAGTGTCTATATCTTCAAAGGGACCTAAGATAATTTCTAAGTTCTTGGGTTATCCAATCAATTTTATTCCCGGGAGCCTAATATTTGAGTTTCTACATCCTCATTTCCTCCCAATTCTAAGGGATTTCTACACAAGTGGGAGTCTTAAACATTTCGAGGGCCTAAAGTTTGAAGTATTTATGATCTCAAAATCTTCTGAAGGGAACTTTTCATAAGTTTCAAATGACTAAATGTTCGAAAGGGCTAATCTCATTTCTAAGTTCTTCAGTCATCCACAAATTTCTAGGGGACCTAAACCTTGAGTCTTTATGTTCTCAGTTTCTCCTATTTCCAATGGAACTCCACATCAATCCTAATGACTATCTTAAGAGTTTCTGAGGGAACCTAAGTTCACTTCTAAGTTTTACAGTTACTCAAGCAATTTTCTAGGGAACTTAGGACATCATTTCTCTATATTTCTTAATTTCCCTTAGTTATTGGGAAATTTCACCTAAGTCCAGATGGTTATTCTGATAACCTCTAAGGGGGACGTAGGTTTTGGATTTCTACATTCTCAAATCTTTCTAAGTCTAATGGAAATTCACCTAAGTTCAAATTTTCAGCTTCAAACATTCTAATTTGAGACATTTAAGGCTTGTATAAGATCATTTTCTAAGGCTAAGTTTGTCTAAACCATGCTCTAATACCAATTGTAACGCCCGTACTTTTCAGGACCCGAGTATGCGACCCATTTCCCAAAAACCCAAGTGTTAACTTATAAAGAGTCAAATCCCATATATAATCTTTTTTTTCTTCATCAGAGTTAACAGATAAGCATAGAATGGACAAGTTAGCATAAGTAAACTTTGTAATTAGATTTAGAATATACAAGAAGTTGCCCATAATAACTTATACAAACCAATGCTTCAACATTAACAAATATAAGATTTGCATACATGAGAGATATAAAAGAAAATATATAAACGAAAGTTACAAGATTACGCAACTTCCTTGACAGGTACAACCACGCATCCTTGACCATCATAACGGCTCCTCATTAGTCTAAACCTGCATATCACTTAAGCCACTTGTACTACCTATACGGTTATATATTTGATGGATGAGTGACCAACTCAGTGTGAATTTCCCTCAAGATTACATACCGCCGCATTAAGTAAGCATAGTTATGAAAACATACAAGGCATACAAAACAATACATGATATGCAGTCTTATTAAATGCATGGATGTATGAGTGCACATCAACTGGGATGCTCATCCAGTTGGCTTTTGGGCAAAATCCATACAATGTAGCCGATCACCAGCAAAAGTACATAGTACATGCATAGTGCCAAACTCACAAAAAGTGGGTCGATGGTATGGGAGCTAGCGAAACGATACCCCAACTAAATTCTATTAGGCACGTGCTACAACATCCAGAATTAGCCACCCATCATCGCCTGAATGCTATGAATGCATGATTAGTCCAACTGTTATTAATCCGTTTACACCCAACAGGTTTAATAAGCTCAAAGGTCACTACAGGGAGCTCAGAGCCCAGTGTAGGCTGACAGCCAGGTATAGTGTCTCATTCCACCATCCCTGGCTCATGAGGCTACCACCTTAGGATGTTTAATAGAACCCAATCGACTAGTGGCCAATCATATTCAGTATATGGGGTGTACCATCGCATGGTTGCACAAAATAAAATGTTGAACCCATATAGGGCAAATACTCAAATGAAGCCACATAGGGCAATTATTAATTAAGCCACATAAGGCCAATATCAAACCATGCGATAAGAAACCATCCTTAAAAACCATTGGACACAATAACCCTGGATGGTAGGCTCACATCAATGATCAATTTAAACCACTACTCAATAACCACTAAGTCGAAAGCTCATTACGATCACAACCAGTTGAGTTACATCCCAAGTATGGGTGTATATTCATGGGTAGGGGTTTCCCACTTATGTACCAGTTTAAGTCCCATAAGCAATCCACAAATAATCCACAAGCATGAGATAAATATACAGTATAAATATTAAGCATGTAATATAACAATTCAATTCCAACAATTAACACATTTGATTATAAAATGGAGATATCAATTATAAATTAAAATAAAAACTATAACATAAGCTAATGGAAAAATGAAAAGCTTAAGGGAAATAAATCATTACCTGATGAACTAAATTATCTTCTAGTGTCGCTAAGTGCTTGTGCCCTTAGAACTAAATCCTACCACAAACCATTAGCTTGTACAATTAGATCCAAGTCCTACGTCCCACCTAGGTTTAAGGTTATAACTTAGGGTTTGAATTATTTATCTTAGGGTTTTTTATTGTAAAAGTAGGATTTTCATCATACGGTTTATTTCTAAGAGTAGAACCATAATGTATGTACAACTTAAATACCATATAATAACAATATGGTTAACTACAATTTAACGTTAATGATATAACTAATATTTGTGACCACGGTAATAATTAGTTTTACAATTGTAATAAAATAGTATAATATATTGTTAAAGATAATATTTCCAAGTGATGGGTACCAATATCATTAATAGTAGTTTCATTTATAGTAACTAACATTAGCGTAACGTGACTAATATTGTGGTCTACTATTTATGCTAATATTTAAGAGTGACCAACAATGCACTAGTATTTAATAATGATATTATTTTATATGTAATGACTAATATCAATATAGGTAAGTTACTAACGGCTATATATTCCTACTATTACGAACCTAATAACAGTAGGAATGAAAATTAAAATACTACTATTTAATAATTGTAAATATGTTTATATTGTTTAACATCAGTGTAAGTAGTCTACCAATGGCCGATTATGTTTAATTAATCAAACCAATCACTGCAGTACAATTTATGATAAATTAATAATCAATCTAACTTAGGGAGAGAAGTTTACTTACATTAGTCGACTTGGTAGCTCAACTCGACGCAACTGAGTTGTCCGAACTCGAACTCAACACCTGGATGAGGCCCAAGCATGATCAGGCCCAACAGTACTCGGTCCCAACCGAGTTAACTCGGTTCCAGCCGAGTTGACTCGGCTCAAGCACGCCCACCTCACTCTCTCTCTCATTCACTATCTCTTCTCCCTTCCTTCTTGTGCAAAGAGGTCCAGCAGTCCCTGGACTCGACCCAGCTAACGGCCAGTAGGCTGACTTGGTCCTAAACCCAGTTGACTCGGTTTGGCTAGGCCAGCCGCACATCCTCTCTCTCCTCCTCCCTCTTCTTCTCTCTTTTCTTCTCTTTCCTTCCTTCATCCTTTCCTCTCACTCTTTTCTCCTATTTCCTCTCTTTTCTCTCCTTTTCCTGGACCGAACCAGCAGTAAGACGAATCTGCTGTGGTTCGGCCAGCGACTCACCTCGGCCCGAGCTGGTGCAACAATGCACCATCTCCCGGTCTCTCTTCAACTCTCCATCTCTTCCTTTATTTCTACTCTCTCACTCTCCTCCTTCTGTTCATATGCTGGAACGTCCAGCAATGGACGTCGAGCTCGGACAGACTCGGTCCGGTTCCGTGTGGTGCAACAACCGCACCACCATCATCTTCCTTTTCTTTCTTTCTTTCACTTTCTTCTCCTTTTTCCTCCTCCAGGGACCTCCAGCCGTGAATCTGAACATAACTGGAGTCGGAACGGACTCAAACTACGATGGTAGGTTGAGTAGAATGGCGGGGAAGAAGATGCAAGCATTAATGGCAGATTGCAAACGGGGGTTTATTCCTTCGAACCGATTGTTGTAGTTGGTGTGTATGAGCTCAGAGGAGCTCGGAGAATGGTTGGAGTGAAGCTCCAGGGAGGTTTTCATGGTGGGTTTAAGCTTGAGAGGGAACGACTGTTCTCTCTCTCTCTCCTTCTTTTTCTTTGCTAAAAACCTAGCCTTGGAGGGCTAGGATTTGCACCTCACGGACGGCTGAGATGGAGAATCCCTCCTCTCGCGCGAATTGCTGAGCTGGCTAGGAGAGGGCAGTTTCCGTTTTCGGAAACAATGTGTTTGTAGGACTCTTTTGCAGCAACAATCGTATGGTAACTCGTAAGGAAGACATGGTTTTGGTCTCCCGTAGATGCTCCATCGGATGGACGGTTTGGATTATCTCAACGGGACCAGATGGTGGGCCACCAATCAGAGAAACGGACGCTCGTCCGTCGGCTGGCGCAAACTGAAGAGGGATTGAGAGAAACTTTCTTTTTTAAGAGAAGTTCGGTCAAAGTAGCTTTGACTGTTCAGCTGGTATGGTGCACAGCGAGTGCACCACCCAAGGTACACATGTAACGCATGTGTGGGGTCCACCGTGATGTTTGCGTAAAATCCCAACCGTCCATTCTATTTTGTGGACCCTTCCATAGCCTTTACCAAAGGTGGGGAAGATCCAAGGTCCAAGTGGGCCATATGAGTTGATTCCTAGCTCTAACAGTATTTTTCCATTGATCTAGCGGTCGGATCATCTCGAGATTGAACGTCAACGGTCAAAAGATCCTAATGGGCTATTTTTAAGGCTCTCATCATGTATTACTAACCAATACTAATTATTATTTTTTATATAAATGTTATTACTACTTTACATTACTTATAGTTATGATGACTAAAATCTCCTACACATGCAATAATATAATTTTAATATTAACGTGCTACTATATACATACTATTGATCATCTATTTAATAATACATAATTCATAATATTACATTATAAATAAACATACGTATAAGTGAATTGAAAATATCATGTTTAATTAAAATCGTATTTGGATTCAGTAATATTGTTAAATAATATAAAATTTTATTAAAATAAAAGATAAGATTTTGTATACATATTTATAAAAGATTTTTAATGCTATATTAATATTTATAGTTAAATTATACATTGTAAAATTATCACTCGTTATGTCTATCTAATATAATATTGTTTTCATAATATTTCATGTACGTTAAATATATGCATATCACCCTATTGCAATACATTTTCGGACAAATTATTAAAATACATCTAAAATCTTGATTTATGCTTTTATATCACTAAATATCATGTCATAATAGTTTTAATAATATTATTTATTATTATCATTATTATTATTACTTTTTCACACATGCGTGAAATTTTAATTCATGTCATGGGTCCCACTCTGTAGGTTAGGACTTTCCATCTCATGACTTTATGTTATTAAATATTTAATTATTATTATTATTACCTATATATTGTCATTTATTTATCTTCATTTATTTATTATATCTATATGTAGGATGTGGGGCCACTCGCTGTGCATTATTTAGCTGCCTACCTTATCATTAGGGTCACCTTGGATTAAAGTGAGGTACACCATGTGAACCTCAAATTCCCAAATCAGGTTTATTGAGCACTCAACAATCCAATGATTGGATTGACAATAGCTCTTGGGATTCTAAGGAATGTTTAGGTGTGATCTAGGAGTTGGATGTGAAGCCAGATGATCCATCTTGGAAATCAGCGGATAGATAGCTTGATGTATGGATTGAGACTATTTTCAACGGCTGGATTTAAGCTAGGATGAACGCGAATGTTCACTTACGTTAGGCTTGTATTTATGCTAAATTAGATTACATAGTAATACCCGAGTACTGGATGTACGGGGTGTTACAATGGGCCACATACAATCTCAATGGGCCTCATACAATCATAATGGGCCTTACACAATCATGATGGGCCTTACACAAGGGTCGCATACATCACAATGGGCCTCATCACATGGGCCTCGCATACATCACACTGGGCCTCATCATATGGGCCTCGCATACATCACACTGGACCACAACCCATGTGCCTCAATCACATTACAATGGGCCACAACCCATGAGCCATAAATACACCACAATGGGCCTTGCCAAATGGGCCATAAATACATTCCATTGGGCCTCATCCATGGGCCTCAAATACATCACATTGGGCCTCATCCATGGGCCTCATATACAACACGTCGAGGTGGGCCCTGCACATTCCAAATGGGCCCCATCCGATGGATAGTTTGGATCAAATATGTACACCACGTGGGGACCATGTGGATGGACGGTACGAATATATAACACAACACAAGGTGGGCTGCATAAGTGGGTGGCATAGATGAAACACGTACAACATGGTGACCCACAAACTTGCTGACGTCATACAGCAACTGGATGCTGCTGGACGTCTAGGTTGCTGGCCCAGCGTCCAGCAGATGGACGGTGTAGATGAAATATGTAGATCAGGTGGGCCCCACCTGGATGTGGGTCACCAGAAGGTGGGCCCCATCTAGGTGGGCCACGAAATGGCTAAATGGCGAGGGTGAAACATAAACATCATGGTGTACACAGCAGAGTTGCTGACTACTGGCCCAATTGACGATGGGCCTACCTGGTATTTGGGCCAGCCCCCAGGGCAGTGCGGGCCCAATACAACATCACAGTGGATCCCACCAAGGCATGGGCCACCTAGGGGATGGGCCAACCCACCAATCCACCTCAGACAGATAGACCGACTAGATAAAACGCATACAATCAAGGTGGGCCAGCCCTTAAAATAATCTGGAAAACTGGATGGACGGCTGGATGAAATGCATTTCAGTGGGGTCCCACCACACGTGCAGCACCTACAGGGTGGGCCCCACCTGAAATTTACATTTATCTCATTCTCTTTGTACGGCTATAAAATGATCTCTACAAAGGGTTGGACGGTATGGATCACATATGGATCAGCGGTGGTTCCCACTGTCCAGCCATCTAGACGATGTGGATTAGACCCATACATCACAGTGTAGTCCACCATTCAGACATCTGGACAGTGTGGATCATCACATACATCATGGTTGTGGCCCACCGTCTAGCTATCTGGACAATGTGGACCAAACATACACATCAAGTGAGGGCCCCACCGTCCTCCAGATGGACGATGTGTATAAAACACATACACCAAGGTGGGTCCCACCCCCACACGTGTGGGGTGGCCCCACGTCCCAAAACTGATGGATGGCTTGGAAAAACAGATGCATCTCGATGGGTTCCCACACCACCCATCCAGATGGACAATGTGGATATAAGACACTTACATCAAGGTGGGTCCCACCCCCACACGTGCCACATGTGTGGGGTGGGCCCTCATCTCCAAACGGATGGACAGTATGTATAAAATACATACATCATGGTGGATTTCCATAGAACTTGGTGACGTCACTACAACAGCTATGACTGCTCGTCCAGAGGTGGACGGGCGGTCTGGATCATTTTTGGCCTCACGTGTGGGTGCCACACATACATTCCAGCAGGCCCCACGTGTGATGCCGTAAATACATCAGCTATGTAGCTGGTGTGCGGTAGACCAGCCAATCCGCTTTCTATCAAGTGGGTCCCACGTGGATATGGTCCACCTGTTTTGGATCAGCTGGCATTTGTGTTTTCCTTCATCCAGGCCCACCTGAAAACGGGCAGCAAGGTGGGCCCCCGGATGGACAGCGGCGTGGTCCACGTGGTGGACGGCATGGATAAAAAAAAATACATCATGGTGGGCCACAAGATGGGAAAGAGAGATAGAGAGAGAGAGAGAGAGTGATGATGGAGGGACCCCGCCACTATGGGACCCTCAAGGATTACAATACATACATCGAGATTGGTCCCAAATGGGATCCATACCATCAATCGGTAGGCCCCACTTGGCCCATCATAAAAAATGCAAATCTAATCCTATAAACACCCTTCAATTTCGCTTCTTCTAGGCTCCATGGAATCCTTAGCTCCTAGGCTTCCTCTTTGATGGTGAGAGATGAAGATTGAAGGGTGGAGATGAGAGATGAGAGGGGTAAGAAGTGGGCCACATCTAGCTTCTCCTCTCCCTTGGACATTTCCTCTCTTGATACTTGGGATGGAGTGAGAAATGAGAGAGAGAGGAGTGGTGATGGATGGAGTGATGGGATGAGAGGTATGGTGGTGTAAGGAGAGATGACATGAGGGTTAACTTTGGTTGAGAGAGGGATGGGTGAGTGATGGATGTGTAATTGACTAGTACATTGATTGATTGATGTGAAAGGTTGTAAAGATTCTATTGGAATTCGCAATGCATGGCATTTTCCTCGAAATAAATGCGGGCCCACAACTCCTAGCCCGAGTATCGCATCGGTGCGCGAGACACGGCGATGGAACCACGGCGACGACGCGGTAGCAAGGGTACAAGTCTCAGGTTGAGCCGACTCAGATCTACGGGATGCGACTTAAGGTCACGCGCAAACGCTTATTACAGATCACAGGTCACCGAAATTCGACAGGGATGACCGCGGGAGTCTACAGAACAGTATGGTCTAGGATACCGGTCTTACACTTCGTGGTCAATTCCATTCATTTCGCGGTCCATTCCACTCACTTCATTCACTTCGCGATGAATTTCCTTCATTTCGCGGTGAATTTCCTTCATTTCATGGTCAATTTCATTCACTACGCGGTCAATTCCTTTCACTTCATTCATTTCGCTGTGAATTTCCTTCACTTCGCTGTGAATTCCCTTCACTTCACGGTGCATTCCATTCACTTTACGATCAATTCCATTCATTTTGCAGTCAATTCCACTCACTTCATTCACTTCGCGGTGAATTTCCTTTATTTCGCGGTGAATTTCCTTCATTTCGTGGTCAATTCCATTCACTTCGGGGTCACTTCCATTCACTTCGCAGTCAATTACTTCACTTCATTTATTTTGCGGTTAATTCCATTCACTTTGCGGTGAATTTCCTTTACCTCACGGTCAATTCCATTCAATTCATCTACTTCGCAGTGAATTCCATTCACTTTGCGCAATCATTTGAACGACCTTACAAATAGTCAATCATACGAATGATATAGATTAACTTAGAAAATCAACCGAGTTGGGTCATTGAATGGATTGGATATTAAGGATGTGGATCACTACGAGCCAACCACATGAATGGATTAAGTGAATTGAAATGATCCATGCACATTAATTGTTTGGGACAATGAAAATTGGCCACATCATATGAATGTTTACTTCCGTGAATGTTGAGTCTGTCCAAAAAGAGACTTCAAGACGAAGGACTCAATAAAGGATGAATTGAAATTGAAATGATCAAGCTTAAACCTGTCAGCCATGGCCTCATCATCTCACAACATAGCCTCATCATCTCGCAGCGTAATCGGACTGCAAAAACAATGGATCAGAGATCAACGGCTGATGATCACAGTCCACTCAGAGAAACTGGTGTGAGGCAACGTGAATCAAGAACCTCCTGCCATTCAAAAACAGGGACTGGCCGTTTGATCGAGTGTCAGTTAAGATGATAAGGCGTATGATTAGCTGGGGGATGATCGACAACATCCAACCCACATCTTTCAACAAAGGGACCCTTCCGGATGGTTTGATCGGACCCAAAATCATAAACCACAGTGCAGTTCTTGGACTCCACATAGGCCAACTGCTAGCCTCTGTATACAACCAGCATGCAGAGGACCAACATTATCCGACCAGGACTCAGCACTTCCTGAGGAACGAGTGCTATAAAAGCCTTCCACCTAAACGTCTCGAAACTACAACAAAGGAGGAGAGACAGACAACAAGTGAGATAGAGAAAGAGAGAGCAATGTCCAGCTCCCTGCTGGATGTAGCAGCAAGAAAGAAAGAAAGAGAAAGGAAAAGAAAAGAAAAAGGAAAGAGAGAGAAGAAGAAGAAATAAGACAGATTGATTCGAGTCATGACCGAGTTGACTCAGTGGAAGAATATCATTAAACCTGCTTTTGGGCCAAGATGCTGATCAAGGTAAGTTAAACACTTACATGAAGGTTTTATGTTAAGTTTTAATTTAAATAATAATTAGTTTAAAGATGAGACCTCAAGTTAAGCCCTAATTATATAATTGGTGAAATCTATGGATGAAGTCGAACTTAAAGTGCACGCACTAGGTTCTAACAAGATGAGAAGACACTTCAAAGGTGAGGGTTTTATCTTTTAAGCTTACTTTAATTGAGTTGATGCATTTTATCTCACCTTTATACGTGTCATTTTCATGCCTTTTATCTGTTCTCAGATTACCATGACTTTCTCTCTGTTTTCATTTTAAATTGTCATCAACAATTATTGGCCTTTTTGGATTATGACATGATGTCCATTGCAAGGAGTCTTCCTGGATTCATGTAGGGCTATGAATACAAGCCTTGCTCTTGCCTTTAATCATATTTAAGTTGGCCTTTACCACTCGTCTCATATTTGAGTTGACCTTCGTCACTCGCCTCTTATTTGAGCTGGTCATTACCACTCGTCTCTTTTACCTTAAAGGCTCGGCAGGTGTCTTGATATTCCTAACCTTCCATAGATCAAGGGTTTCTCTCTTGATGCAAGTACTATTTCTAGTGATCGAATAAATATTGTGGATGTAATGCGTTTTCGGTAGCGGCCTTTGGACGACACGTAATTCCATGTTTCACGGGTAATAGTGCACCAGTTGGTGTATGTAAATCGTTATATATACGTGTTATATCAATTATTTTCTTTTAGAGGTTGATTGTCGCAATTAGTCACTCCAATCTGGGTTGCGTGATTACCTGGTCATGTGTTGTGTCCGTCTTGGGATAACCGCATAAATCCATGTTAAATGTGGGACACGCCGGCGAATCTCCGTAGTATGGGATGCAGGGTGAGTCGAATAACTCTAATCATATTCTACATTGTGGTGATCACTAAGTGTGATAAAACGCATATACTTTGCTAGGCATGCATCTCATATAAATTGCTTGTGCATTGATACTTCTTGTAGTTATGGAGTACGAGACATATCAAAACCCTTCCATTACTTTTATGAGTATCTTGAATTACTATTAATCTTAAAGGATAACTATCACTATAAGTAGGGCGTTGACCCTCTCCCAACCGTACAGATTATGCAGGTGACGTACAGATTGAAGACCTAGTGAACAATTTCCCTAAGGAAGATTGTGTTGAAAGAATAAGAAGATAACTTATGATTTAATTTTATACTTCCGCTGCGAACTCTGATATTGTAATAAGTTCCCGTTAAGAGGGTGTTTGATTATTTATTGAATCCTTTTACTATGAGGAAATAATCAATACAGTCAATTTTATTCTCGTGAATGTTACCTTCATGAATGTATCTGGATGTAATCCAAATGGAAAATAAAAATAAAAAATTGAGGTGCGATTTTTAAAGCATCTAATTCATTTTATTATTAACACCCGATTTTCTCGGGCACGAGTACAAACTTTAGCCGTGAAAATTCAAAATGTTACAGTGGCACCCACATGTCTGCACAATTCCGCATTCTTCACACAATTTTTGCTACAAATGTCTATCCTCGGGGCATCAACAAGTCTGATCTTACACAATTCATGTTGGGAATTCTTTATGTCGTCTCCCTACCAAGTGGACACACATGCCAAATTGCCGATCCAGACCACCCTAATTGTGGGCCCAAGTTGGGAAAGGAGAAATGATACGGTCAGACTGGTAGAACTATAATATGTAGACACATCTATCCATAATACACCTAGTAAGGTGATTTATACTTCATAACCGTCCATTCTAGTTTATCCTACTGTGGATGGATATTTATTTAAAATACATATAGATCAGATGATCCTACCCGTTCAATCAGTGCCCTTCAGAAGCAACACTAAAAGAAACTATTAGCTATTGAAACAAAGACAGGTGATGACTAGTATTATTTTTGATAAAAACAAATGAGCCTGTCCAATAAAAGTAATCTAAATCACTACTCTTGAATCAATACTTTTGGATGGTCCACCTCTCTTACAATATGAGCTTCAAGCTCTTGAACCTTTTGGCCATTGACATGGGCTCCCTTCTCCAAGTGGGCTTGATTGGGCCTAACCATGTCCATATCAAAAGGAGTAGACAATGCTACATTGGTCTCTTTTCGGAACATTAAGTAGACCAACATGCCTACATAAAGCACCATGCATGGAAAAACGATGACGATGACGAGAATCAAACGGGCCTTCGGCAAGTGACTGTGCACGAACCAGCCCACGAACATTGTACTTAGGAAATACATGTTCATTCCAATCATAGAAAAGCCCAAGGCCCATGAAATTGTCATCACCTATATATGGTAGGAGGAAACAAATGAATTAGATAAGCAGAAGTTTGCTAAGACCCCACATGTACACACACGTGTGCCAACATGAAACATGTGTGAGAGATCTCATTATATCTTCTTTCTTAAAAATCAGGCTCATGTAGAGAATAAATGGGCACTGTAAACAAAATTTTCTAGCCATCCATATGTTTTGTCTACTTGGGTCCACTGTAGTAGTTCTAAACTGTGTGGCCCACCTGAGGAAAGATCAGATCTCATACATGCCTGCCATATTGGCTTGTGTGTCCACATGTATCTGGGCAAAGCAATAGTAGGATAAGCATGCATTGTAATGGATGAGTGAGAAGAGTGATGATCTCACTGGCAATGAGTTCTGATGGTGGCCCATTTTGATCTTGCTGCTTGTGAACTTGAGGAGAGGAATCAAGGCAAATGGGAGTTCGAATGATAAGATCATCTGCACCCACAAGCTCATGGATGAATATATGTATTTGCGGTATATGCGTATGCATGCATGTATGGTATTTGAAGCTCTTATGGGCTTTTGGATCATAAGTTACTTTACATAAGCTACTTATGCTTCAAGTAACTTATCTTGGTTTTTACCTATTCACTATATAAGTTTGTTTGGTACACAAGATACTAATTGGTGAAAAAGTAAAAAAGTGTATTTGGTTTCCAACATCACATAATGGGCCCAACCTTTGAATGATAGGATTGAATGGACCTATCATCGTATTGGGCCCACCTTGACCCCGCCTTCAGTGTGAACTGTCTGATGTGTGGGGCCTACCTTTAATGTGGATCATCTATCGTGCAAGGTCCACCTTGACCCCGCCTTCAGTGTGAACTGTCTGATGTGTGGGGCCTACCTTTAATGTGGATCATCTATCGTGCAAGGTCCACCTTTGATGTAAGCTATTCATCATGTGGGGCCCAACTTGGATGTGGGTTGTTCATCATGCGAGCCCACCTTTAATGTGGACCATCCATCATATAGGGCCCAACTTCAAAGTAAGTCGTCCATCAAGCGGGCTCACCTTGGATGCGAACTATCCTCATGTGAGGCCACCTTGATATGCATCATCAATCATATGGGGCCCACCTTTAATATCCACCGCCTATCATGTGGAGCCCACTTCGATGTGGACCATCCATCCTGTGGGGCTCACCTTGGATGTGAGCCATTCGTCATTAACACCTTTGGTGTGGACTGCGTATTATGTAGGAGCCACCTTGATGTGGGTCATCCATCATGTGGGACCCACCATCAAAATAAATTGTCTAACATGGGGCTCACTTTAGATGTGGGTCGTTCGTCATTAGGGGCCTACTTTTGATGTGGACAATCCATTATGTGGGCTCACCTTGACATGGGTCATCTTAATGTGGACCCACCTTTGATGTGGACCATCCATCGTGTGGGCTCCACCTCTAACCTCTTATGTGGACCACCCATCATATGGGGCCCTCCTTTTTTAAAACATAAGTTACTTTTATAATGGGGCTTACCAAAGTGTGTGTGTGTGTGTGTGTGTGTTGGGGGAAGTTAAGAGTTAAAAGGCAAGGGAAAAAAAAAAAAAAAAAAACTAAAGTAACTTTCATCACATAAGTTACTTTTATAATTGAGCTTATTAAACTTAAGTTTTTAAAGAATGTTTGGGCGGGGGACTTATGGGGAAAAGTAATTTTTATCACACAAGTTACTTTTATAATGGGGTACCTTACCAAAGTGTGTGTGTGTGTGTCTATAAACAAGTCATTTTCATCACATAAGTTACTTTTATAATGGAGCTTATCAAACTAACTTAAGTTTTATTTTTATTATTATTATTATATTTTATTTTAAAGTAACTTGTTAACTTACTATGAGTTAAAAGTTGAAAAGCAAGTAAACAAACCTATGGAGATTAGTAATTTTCATCACATAAGTCACTTTTATAATGGAGCTTACCAAAATGTGTGTGAGTTAGTGTGTTGGGGGGAAGTTAAAAGTTGAAAAGCAAGGAAAAAAAAAAAAAAAAAAAAACTTATATGAAAAACTAATAGAAATAAGTAAGTTTTATCACATAAGTTACTTTTATAATGGAGCTAACCTAAATTAAAAGGGGTAGGGGGGAGTTAAAAGTTGAAAAGTAAGCAACGTTTCTTATATATAAATAAGTAACTTTCATCACATAAGTTACTTTTACAATGGAGCTTACCAAAAAAAATTCCCTCTCTAGTCCAACCCGGTCGAATTAGCTATTGGATCTTAAAATCATGGTTATGTTGATGGGTACTACTATTGGCGAGCATTTAACATGAAAGGGGCAGCTACACATAGGACAGGTTAAGGCATCATATGGAAGGCCAAGATCGAGCAAAATCCGGTCATATGGCTAGAGACATGGTAAAAAAAGATAGTATAGTATGAACTAAAAATTTAGCATAACGCGCATCATAACTTCCGACGGCCATAACCTTATGATTGTGTATTGGAATCATGCATGTAATGTAACATGTGGTTCGAAAGCTGTCGATGGACTCTGCGTCTTAGCAAATGCCAAAGGCAATTGTCATTCGAAACGGTTTTCTAAAATAAGATCATTTTAAAAGTTAAATAACAGTTTTAAGTTAAAATGTATTATTTTTAGTAACTATTTGTGCTATTTTTAATTGCTTTAATGTTTCAAGGGTCTTTTTATATTTTAAAGTCTTTATTTTGAGTCTTATACTAGAGTTTGGCAAAATTAGATATCTTTACTAAAATTTACTATTATTATTTTGGTGAAGTTACAAATTTAGGTTTATGGCTGATGTAAACCATCTAATTGCTTTATAAAGAAAGCTTAATAATTTTTCTCAATAATGTTATTTTTTTTCTCAATAATATTATCTTTTTATAGAGTTTTTTTAACCATGTGGATCTAGGGTTCCTTGTAAATTTGAGGCATATCATAGAGAAGAAAGATGGTGATTATATGATTTTAGTTTAGGATCACATGATTCTCCTTGTATGAATAGTTTAAAATTTGAAAACTCAACTTGACATAGAATGTTTGTTGAGTCAACTCAAATCAATTAACTTGGATGGGTTTTTCTTGGAATTCGGATTCTCTGCTTACCACAAGCAGAAAAAATCCTATTTTCCTACATCCTAATTGCTCCACATCATCACTGGCATTATTAGCATTGCTACATTAAATGCAGTGTGCAATGATGTGGCCCAATCAGATTACAAGCAGAGGATCCAGATTCTTTTTCGAGCTCTTTCTAAACTTGTTGACAATACTAAATATTTAAAATATAATATTGTTGAGTCTTAGAAATCAATCTCTAAGTTTCATTTTGTCAAATAAAGTCTAATTCATGGCTAGATAGTTTTTTTCTCGAGTATTGATAAAATCTCATTAAGGCAAATTGAGTTTCTCTCTAGTCTTGGTATAATTTGATTGAGTTGAATCAACTCAACATAGGCATGTTGAGTTTAGAAACTACTACTGATATGTAGACATGTATATATATGTGTTTATGCCACCAATTGAAAGATTAAGTACCGAAGCGATGATAATGAGTCGGCCAGCTCCAGATGGACCACTGATGAGAGTAACTACTAAGCTTGGGATAATAGCTATACACCGGGTTATTAGATTTCTCAACCATGACTTCATTTTTAGATCCAAAAAACCCTGCAAAACAAAACAAACAATATATATCCTTATATCAATCTTCTAAAATTTCTTACTTGTTGATGAAAATGATTCTCTATGTGTCTAAGTATACCTGCATGATAAATTGGCCTGCATAGGTCCCTGTAACCGTCGAACTCTGGCCTGACGCTAGCAATGAGACTGCATAGACTTTCGAACTCCAATTTCCTAAGATTTTCTGCAAAAAAAAAAAAAAACTATTGTGAGATGGGTAAGCGTGAAAATTTAAAACTATAAGGATGTGATTGACCACTCTATTCAATCGAATTTTTACATAGTAGAGACATGGATTAAAAAAGAAGAAGAGAGATTATTGTCTTCTTCTTAAGAATAGTCCTTAACTCTATGAAGGAAGAAATCTCAATAAGTGATCAATAAAAGCGTTATTATTGAAGAACACTATTGATTACCATATATTTAATGTTCTTATATAAGTGAAAGAAATCTTAGGTTCCTAATTTGACTTAAAATAGAAGGTTTTTATAAAATAGTAAAAATAACTAAAAATAGTAATTAAAAAAAAAAAGACTTCTAATCCTACTAAAACTCATAAACAACTTTTAGATGACCAAAATAAAAACTGTACATAATAAATAAACTCTTAAAACGTTAAAAATAGTAAAAACATAAAGTACTAAAAATAATAAGTTAGAAATAAAATTCTCAATTTAATTGTTAAAATTTTTTAATTTTGCAAAGTCATTAGAAGCCAATGAACGTTGGGTAATTGGTAAGTAGAGGTGGGTAGGATCTGACCCTAAACCGAAAGCCAGGGTCGGGTCGGATCAAGTAGTTCCACTCGGATCCGATGCTAAACCGAGTCGAGTTCAGGTCATGTAACAACTCGATCCGATCCAATCCGAACTGGAATCGGGTAGTATAAAGTCAGATTTTACTTTTTACTTTTTTTACTTCTTTTTTTTACCTTTATCCTTCTTCTACACAAACCCTAACCCTACCCGAGCGGGCGCCACCAGATGAACCTATGCGGCAATGCAGCCCGACCTGACTTCCTCTCATTCCCTCCTCCTTTCTCTCTTGATTTCCCTCCTCTTATTCTTTCTCTCCTCCTCTCCCTCTTTCTCTCCCGATTTCCCTCATGTTTCCTTCCTAGCACCAGAGTCTTGGCTCGGCTTGACTTATCCCAGTCCGAATCGACCGGACAGACTCAACTCGATCCAACTCGGTTTCTCTAACCGAGTCAGACTCGGTTCAGGTCAGGCCAATAGGGAATCAGTTTGAATCGAGTTAACCCTATTGGACTCGGTTCCGAATCCGATCGAGTTCAGGTAAGGTACTTGCAAAAACCGGATTGAGTCTAGTTGGACCTAATCCGGTCCAACTCAACCCAATGCCCACCTCTATTGGTAAGGCATAAAAATTGATGGTTTTCCAATAGTATATTACAATACCGAAATGGATAAGTAGTTATGAGGTTATGACCATCTGAAGCATCATTAGGTATTAATAATAAAATGTTAGATACCTTGAGTAAAAAAGCCGCGGAATTAAGAGTGATATTTTCGCAGCGCTCTTTGTTCGAAGATGAGAGGCTAACGTCAGAGCAGATGCTACCGCTAACAGAAATTACAGCCACGTTGATGAGAAATGCCATGAATATCGCGATCCCGCTTTCAATCAAAAAATATCTAGATGCAGTCTGAGCAAACAAGTGAAGTATTAACAACACCCTGATCCATATCTCAAGTGGTAGACAGTGGGGGTGGCTAACAGTGAAGTGTGAACTGACAGTGGGGTAAAAAAAAAAAAAGTAAAGTATTAACAACGTTGAGTTCATGGTTTCCTGACTTGGTGACTCGGACTGACTCACCTGGTCATGAGATGAGTGACTCGGACTGACTCACCTGGTCCTGAGGTGAGTTGGGGAGTGACTCGTCCGAGTGGATTCGGGCAAAGTATCCATGGTCCTATCTGATGGGCCTGAATCAAATCTAGAACCTTTTTGGGAAGCTGATTGCTCTGTGGGGCCCACTGTGATTTATGTATTTTATCCACTCCATCCATCCATTTTAGCAGATAAATTTAGGGCTTTAGCCCAAAAATATCGAGTGGACCACACCACAGGATTTGAGTTAAGTATGGTAAAATTCTCAGAATCTTAACCGTTAAGTTCACTCACATTGATTCCATGGAAAGAGCGTGGGAATTTTCTTGAAAGAACCAATGCTGAGTGAAGGAAGAGGTTGTGCCTGCACCGTTAATCACAGGGTCAGCAATCAAATCATGTTGCTATTAGTGGTACATTTTTCAATGGATAGGATGTACTCTACAATATGGTGTATAATGAATGGTCAAGATAAAGTTATGATCAGATGGTGTTGATGTTCCGTACACTGCTGATTTTTGGGATATCCCATAATTTAAAGGGGACCCATCAAATTCATGGTGTTGATGTTCGACATACATCACGGTGGGGCCCATGCAGCTCAACCACATAGAACCTTGGCCCTTTTTCACTTCTGTATGTGGTGTGGCCCACACAAGTAACGGATTGACTTGATTTTTGAGACCTAGGCCCACGATGGAATGGTGCATCTGACTGATGGGGTAGATGTTCAAAAAGCATCACGGTGGGCCCACACAGCTCGACCTCATGGGGCGTTAAAATCGGCTCCAGCGCATTGTACCTTTTCCCATATATATATATATATATATATATATATATATATATATATATATATTTGTGTGTGTGTGTGGCCCTTAAGAGTAGGTGAGTATAGACTGTAATTACGGCATGATCAGAGCACCCAAAAGAGCAATGGCATCCCCGGTGGCCCCATGGCCTTTCAATCTAGGTACGAACATCCCCTCCATGATCTGGGCTGGATCGGGCCTGGCCCGGGCCATCTCAGCAAAGAAGCAGCCTCCCATGACCAACATCAGCACAGCTATCACAATCTCCAGCTTCCTTATCTACACAATCACATGCAGACCAACGTTAAAATGGCCCATGATTGGGTAGGTCTGGACGGATTAGATTAAATGTATGAATGGGCCCGGCCCAGATATTTGAAATCTGGGCCCAAATCTTGTTAAGATAATTACAAAAAATGCCACCGAAATCACTTACACCATATCTCTGCAATGCAAGGAGGAGAAGTGTATTCAATCCGGCCAGAAGTACCCCTCCCCAGATGGGTATTTTGAAGAGTATGTTAAGAGCAAAAGCGGTCCCAATCACTATAAGAAATTAAGAAAACCCATCAGCATGTGGCACGCGTATATGATATCTGGGCCGTTCATCAGGTGGGACTGGCAGTGAATAGTCCCTAGCATAAAAAACGTACTGACTGGACGGTTAGGATTGTCATATCAGTTTTGACTTATGGACTATTCATATGAGGGCTCGTTCATTTATTAATTGAGGATGAAAACTCAGGCCCATGCCGGCCCATCTTGGATTGGGCTTTGATGTGTCAACGTGGCCCATTTCCAGCCCTACATGTAACCACGTATTTACTGGCTTTGAACATCAGGCAAGAGATTACATGTGGGCCACCCACACAGAAGTGGGCCCCACAAGTACCTTCGGGGATGTCGGCGGCAATCACGGCTACCTCTGCAAGGATCCATAAACAGTAGTTGATGGGCTTTGGGTATTCGGCCTTGCAATGCTCTGAAAGATGCTTCCCTACATTCACATGCACAGATCCCACCACATCAACATCCAAAAAGAAATATATGAACGGTTAGATGCAATCATCTGGACCAAAATCTTTGGCGTCCGCACATGTGGGGCCGAACACCCACAGCATATGGCTCTCTGTGTGTCTGGCTATTTGATAGAAGTTGGATGGTTGTTAACTAGTAGGCCCATGATTGTTTAAATCTTTGCAAAGATTACAACAATTGGACAAATATTAACCATTTGATCAATGGTCTTTAATATGGACGGTCAATATTGTTTACACAAATTAGGTCCAATAAAAAATTTTGGTCCATCTACTTGTTATGGCCCATCTTCGATTGCCTATCATTCTAACAATTCCATCCATGGTTTGGAAGAAGGATGACTACAGAAGAAAATAAGGCCAAAAGAAGGATGATTTGGATCATCAGAAAATTTTGCCTGGTATCCTCTAAAATAGGTTCTGAACTTAATGGACGGTTCAGATCGATCGATTGGACTGTCTCAGAGCCCCAACGCAACTAGGAGCAGTGTAACTTGTAGCGCTGGACCCACCTCCATCCCACGCCACCACGAATCTTTTTAATGACATGCAGATGCCCAATCATTAATTGGGACCGTTCATTCAACAGTGACATATAGGGAGCCCTCCATTTTGGAAGAATCAAGCCGATTAGGTGATCTGAACCGTACGAATGAGACCAGTTTTTTACAACCGTCTGCATTTTAAGAGCCATAGATCACGTGGTTATAATCATCAAACAAAAGTACTACTTAGGAATCATAATCAATACGAAATTGGAACTATCGGATAGATGGTTCAAAATGATGATTGGACCTATTTTGCTTATCCACTCAATCTTAACCCTCCATTTTCCATGCTATTGATTGGATGCCTAGGATCATTCGATGGGCTTTATTTTTGCAACGTGGATTGTTCTTAGTTATATGAAAGAATAAACGGTTCAATTAGACGATTGGTGGGCCATGCAATAAAAAACTATCCAACTGTCTGGAATGGACGGACGTGATAAAGCCATTGAAGGACCAACCTGTTGCTACCCCTAAATTGACAGCGCGCGATTGAATCATCAGAGAGAAGCTCAAACCCACGAGCACTATCCACAGCAGCTGTACCCAGAGGGACCCACGTGTTAGGACGTAGATAGGAGATTTTTTTTTTTTTTTCTAAAATACAAGATGATGTCATATTGCAATGATCCAAACCGTTCATCTGATGGGCCTCACATTTCATGAGAGGTTTATAAAAAAGGAAACAGTTCGAACCTGTCATCTTTCGGTAATTTTCAATGGAACGTGGACAGTCTTCTCATCCTTTGAATAATCAAATGGTTGAAATATTTCAATCTTAAGTTTATTTAATGAATCTATCATCAACAGTTTGTTCCATCATATAAACGGTTTGGATCTTTGAAAAGGACCCGAATCCATCTGCTAAGGCCCGTCAGGATGTATTCTAGCAAACCTCGGCAGATGGATGGATGAGGAATGCAGGGTATGCTCGCGGGAGTATATTTTCACTCCAGCACTCGTGTGGTACAAGATCCAACCGTCCACCAAGTCTATTAAATTGGTCTACAAAGTGAGACCCACTTGATGAACGAGTTGGATCTTACACGTATCCCAAGTTATTAACCGTGTGTGTGAGAGAGAGAGAGAGAGTAGACCTCGTATTTGTGTGCAGCTCCAGCTTGTAAATCGGTCTCCACTTCATTTCCACTCACCCAAAAGGATTGAGAGTGAGTATGATTCATCCAAGACCAAAACGAAAAGCAAAGCTCTTTTACACGCTGTAGAGCCCTTCCCATCCACACGTGGGTACACGTGCCAATATGAAAAATAAGTGTGCTTGATCAGATCTTTCCATCAGATGGGCTACACAGTTTACATCTTCTGTTTCACACCTCAGGTAGACCACAACATGATGGACGACCAAGAAAATCTTTTGACCGTCAGTTTACTATTTACATTGTGGCCCACCTGAGGAGTGATGGGAAGATGGATAGATCAGATCTTTCATACGCACTCCATATTGGCACGTGTCCCTGCTTGATGGGCAGGCGCTCCACACGCGTGGAATTATGACGTCCATTCCGTACGTCCATCATGTGTGGTCCTTAATTTTCTCCATTGATAATGAGGCCAATGAGAAACTCAAGTGGGCCACCCAACAGCCAACATTTGGGATTTGATCACCCACCGTTAAAAACCTTCAGGTTCACATTGTGTGTGGAGCCAACCATGTTTTCTAAATGCCATCCAATCCATTCAGATGAGCCCCACCAAGATGAATGGACACTTCAAAACTAAGGTGGGCCGTTCCATGCATGATTTTACAAGGTGTGGCCCACCTTAGCACTGGATTGACTTGAGTTTTGTGATCGAAGGAGAAGATAAATAATTAAGGTGGGCCCCACACATCACCTTGTATGTGAAGCTTAACCTACAAACCTCAGTATTCAATAAACAAATCAAGCATTGCATGCATGATGCATGCCATATCCAACGGCTAAAAGAGGCATTTACAAATAATAATAATAAAATAAAAGGACGAAAGATGAGATTGTACAGTTTCCTGGGTCAAGATAAGCCACTGAAACTAGAAAACCGGGCCCCACAAAACCCATGATCTTCTTCCATCCTGAAGTTTCTTCTATCTGAAGAACGCTCATTTCTCTGTCCTCACCAATATAGCAATGCTAATTCAATTATATTTCTCCCCTCCTAGCTATTGAAGTTATATAGAAAATGGTCAGCCGTCCCATCTGGGGACCACCTAACGAGATTCAAAATCAACCATTAATCATGGTTGGTGAAGACACGTCATACTTCCTAGTTAGCGAAACTAAGTAGCTGTTACATATAAATCCAGGTTATATAGGATTATTTATTCGCGTGTAGCTATTACTTAAGATTTCGCGCTATTTCTGGCAACTATCAGGGTGTGGAGCATTGAGCGCGGATTGCGGATTGTGGGGTTGTGTGGGCTCATTTTGGGGCTTTGGCTGATTTATTTCGACTTAATTACTTGTATTTTTTAAAATATAGTATTTAAGATTATTTTTTTCTTGGCTACTTAACTTTCGGGCCATGGATCAAAAATCTCTTGCTTTTAAACTACTCTCTAAATACATTATACTCACAGTCTGAGCGACGCTAACATCAGAAAAGTGTTTTTTGTCCTTATTTAACTGCATTTATTATTGTTTTTGACAATTATTATACTTTCACCATCTACAAATGGCCGAACTACCCTCCTATTTTGCTTTGTGGATCAGTATGATGTCTTTGTTTTATTACACCTGGAGCTTTGTCCTTGTCTCTCTGCATTTATTATTGTTTAGTCAATAATTATACTTTTGCCTTTTACAAATGTCCGTACTACTCTCCTATTTTGTTTCGTGGATCATTGTGATGTCTTTGTTTTATCTACACTTTGAGGGGGGTACAAGACGGCTGAACTTGTCCGACTCATTCAAACCCAACTCGACTCGGGCTAAATGGGTGAGTTAGTCCGAATCAAGTAGGCTTCGCCCAATCTAAATTTAAACCGAGTCGAGTTCAAGTTACCCAGTAACTCGATCCAGTCATACTCGACTCAATTCAAAAATGACTCAACTCGAATTCAGGTGTGTGTATAAAAACTCTAATTTCTAAGTATCTCTAACTCTACATGCCACACCCGATTCCAACTTAATCCCAAACTTTCTCTGTTCCTCCCTCCTTCATCCTTCTCCTCCTCCTCTGTAATGTCCTAAAAATTAGGGGTCGTGTACACACTCGACTCCCAAGTTCTCGGGTATCATTTATAACCGATTTTTATTAATTTACGCTTAATCAATTTTAAATGCGCAGCATGGAATTACTTGGAACATGAAGCACAATTACAACCAGTCTACTGAAATGAAAATGGCAAATATATACAAATCCAAAAGAATATAAGCGGGTCGCACAAGGTATTGCTCAACAAAATCACCAAAAAGAATAATATGTTGAGACCAACACCCAGCAATCCAAAAATCCGTCTGCTAGGCCAATGGAGAACCACCCATCAACTGGAAGTAGGACAGCTCGTCCTCCTCATCAAGACTCGCGCCGTCAGGCTCCTCGTGATCTGCGTCACTTGCATCTACAGGAGAGTCTGGTTGGTGTTTTAAAACACCGTCTAAGAGTGAGAGTGAGTGATCAACTCAGTGGGTGCTATTAGTCTTAAGTTGTAACAGACATCAATTATATTATGCGTTTAATGAAAGACAATCATTCATAAACACCTAACTAATCTTATTAATGTGTATACATGATAGATGATATGATGCATGCCCTCGCTACAACACTCCCTCGAGCGACTCCGTCTAACGATCGCGTATGAACAACACTCCCTCATCGCGACCTCGACTGATAAGTCGCCAACCTAGCTAGTGCGATGCGATGGGAGTGTTAGCCGAGTTCTTAATTAGTTTCATTCATCCAGCAGGTTATGGAAACTGATACACTCCACGTATCAATGCCTTCAACTAGTTGCGATGCCAAGGCCCCTCAACGTGCAAGGCCAGGGCACCGCGATCATTGATCTCGTCGGGTCCCCCATCTCTGACTTCAAGCACATGGGGAGTGCTGAGAATTGGGATGGCTTGCAGTTACTACGGGGAGACTCGTCACCCCAGCGTAAGCCAACAGCTCAAACACATGTCCCATTCCACCATGTCCGGCTCACGAGTCGGTGGATCGACTCCAAATAGTTAGCAATAGGCTACATGGTTGGAGGGTGTTGTTGGTGGAGGAGCCCAAGGAAACTTGGAACTTTGACAATCTCCTTCCTTTCTCCCACATCCACACTTCAAGCTCGATTCCCAACCGATTGGGGAGGTAAGCGCCCATCTTTTTGTAACCCTTTGTGTTGAGGGTGAATTTGCATGAGATTCTAATATGCAAGTACATTGTCTTAGGATTCCGGTCAATCGACTCCGAGTTTGGTGCTCCTAAGTCGTTTTTCAAGCCTCCAACGATCCATAGGTGCAGACTATTATTTTTAGGTGGCCTAGCACCAATTTTAGTATGAGTTTAATGATTTTGCTTGTTTGGATGATGCATTTAAAGAATCTAGACAAACCTAGGGAAGACCCTACCCTTGATCCTATCGATTCACATGGAATGGTTATGGAATGTTGTTGCCTTTCGTATGATTTGGTTTAAATGGATGATTGCATGTACTTGTCTTGTTTGGTTCTCATATGATGTTGCCTCATAGCATGTATGATCCATTAAATCTTGTGTAATTTAGTTATATTAGGCATATGAAGTGCTTAGCTTCCTCACTAACCCACACAAAACACATGCACTCTTATTTCATGATATTGGTAGCTTTACTTGATAGAAAAATCTAAATTGTATGTTGAGAAAATATGAAACATGATATTGTTTTATGCTAGATGATAACCCTGCTAGTTGGCATGCTATAGATTACCATCAAATCCTTGGGTTGGTCAGGAATATGAGGAGAGTGAAGGTGGTCCCATTGGTAGAACTGTCCTGAGGTTAAACCAATGGATTTGGGTGGGTGCGTGTGGGCGACAGTAGTCAGGCTACATGGGTCGCTCGTACCTAATGTTATTTATCCCGTACTTGCTTAAACTCCTGCGGTCTAGCCTACTTACTGACCAACATTGTTCATTAACCTTGTTTGCTTATATATGCATGGAACTTGGAACACCCTTCAACCATTGTAGCATATTGCTAACATTTGGAACCGATCCACTGACTTGTCAGTCGGGCATGGTGGAATGGGACACTGTGTCTGAGCTGTCGGCCTATGCTGGGATGACGAGCCTCCCCGTAGTGACCGCGAACGATCCCAATTCTCAGCACTCCCCATGTGCTTGAAGTCGAGGATGGGGGACCCGAAAGGATCAAGGATCGCGGTGCCCTGGCCTCACACGTTGAGGGGCCTTAGTATCGCAACTAGTTGAGGGCATTGATACGTGGGGTGTATCAGTTTCCTTAACATGCTCGATCAATGGAACTAATTAAGAACTCGGTTAACACTACCATTGCATTGAACTAGCTAGGTTGACGACTCGGCAGTCGAAGTCGCGATGAGGGAGTGTTGTTCATACGTGATCGTTAGATGGAGTCGCTTGAGGGAGTGTTGTGGCGAGGGCATGCATCATATCATCTATCATACATACACATTAATAAGATTATTTAGGTGTTTATGAATAATTATCTTTCATTAAACACATAATATAATTGATGCTCATTATAACTTAAGATTAATAACACCCACTGAGTTGATCACTCACTCTTACTCTGGGACGGTGTTTTAAAACACCAACTAGACTCTCTCGTAGATGCAGGTGACGCAGATCACGAGGAGCCTGACGGCGCGAGTCTTGACGAGGAGGACGAGCTGTCCTACTTCCAGTTGATGGGCAGTTCTCCATCGGCCTAGCAGACGGATTTTTGGATTGTTGGGTGTTGGTCTCAGCATATTATTCTTTTTGTACATGTGGTTCTTTTTGGTGATTTTGTTGAACAACACCTTGTGCGACCCGCTTATATTCTTTTGGACTGGTATATATTTGTCATTTTCATTTCAGTAGACTGGTTGTGATTGTGCTTCATGTTCCAAGTAATTTCATACTACTCATTTAAAACTGATTAAGCGTAAATTAATAAAAATCGGTTATAAGTGATACCCGGGAACTTGGGAGTCAAGTGTGTGCACGACCCCCAATTTTCAGGGCGTTACATCCTCCTCCTCCTCCTCCTCCTCCTCCTCTCTCTCTCTCTCTCTCTCTCTCTCTCTCTCTCTCTCTCTCTCTCTCCACTCCCTCCCTACCTCCTCTTCCAAACCTGGAAGCCACCCACCACCATCACCGCCCTTCTCCTCCTCCTCCCCCTCTCTCTCATCTCCACTCCCTCCCTCCCTCAGCTCTCGATCCGAATCGGTGCCAACTCAAACCAACTCGGTACTTTTGACCGAGTTGAACTCGGTACCGAGTCAAGTCGAGTTCGGGTCAAGTCTATTTAAAAAAACGGATCTAGTCGGGTCAACCCTAACTCAATCCAACTGGACTCGAAGCCTTGCTCTCTCTACACCATTCATCCATTTTTCTCATATCATTTTAGGGCATGATTCCAAAACTGAGGATATTCCAGAGCTCAGCCATTATGATGTCTTTGTTTTATCTACATTGTCCATCCATTTTTCCATATCATTTTAAGGCATGATTCCAGAACTGAGGATATTCGGTAGCTCAGTTGGGCCACACAATGGAAAATAGTGGGAGCGAATGCCCATCATTGAAACACTCACTGGACCATAGGAGTTTATGAGAAATCCATTCCCATCCATCTGTTTTGTCATCTCATTTTAAGGCATGGCCCAAGAATGAGGTAGGTCCAAGCTCAATTAGGCCACACAGTAGGAAATTTTAGGAAAAATGCCCACCATTGAAATATCTACTGGCTATTTTGGGGCCCACTTTGAGCCTTGGATCTGCCTCATTTTTCCCTAAAATGAAATGGTAAATTAGATGGACAAAGTGGAATTGTCAAAAAAATCATAGTAGGCCCCACATACGGTCAGCAATTCTCACCTTGCTTAAATGTCCAACCTGTATGATAGTAGCCGGGTTGCTACCAGATGGTGTTTTGTGGCCCCACAATGATTATGTGTTTTATCTATGTCGTCCATCCATTTTGAGTCATTATTGTAAAGTATGAACCGAAAAATGAGGCAGATCCAAATCTCAGATGGACCACACCACAGGAAAACGAAAAAGCAGTGGTAGTTGAATGCCTGATATTAAAACTTTCTTAGGGACCTTTGTAACGCTTGTTTGCCATCCGACCTGTTGATTAGGTTATGAAGACCCTGACGAAAGGAAATAGCAAGTACTAGCTTGATCCAAAACTTTTGGGCTCCCGAGAAGTTTTTGATTGTAGGCGTTCAATTAATGTTTCCTGTGGTGTGGTCAACCTGTGACTTTGATCTACCTCATTTTTGGGCTCATGCCCTAAAGTGATCTGGAAATTTTGATGGACGGCTTGGATAAAATATATACATCATGGAGGCCCACTGAGCACCGTCCAATGGCGAGTCGCTCATGGTTGCGTCCCTATCTAGCCATTAACACTAGAGGTGGGCATCGAGTTAAGTTCAACTTGACTCAACTCGGTTTTGCCAACTCTCTAACCCGAACTCGATCCGACTCGGGACCGAGTCCAGCAGGCTTGACTCGATCCGAACCGAATCTCGGCTGGGCTAACCCAAACCGAGTTTGACTCGATTAGAGAAACTAAGTCGATCGAGTTGGGTACGATTCAGATCGGGCCACCAGCGAGGTTGATCCAGGCAATCCACTAATGAGGTTTTGCCAAGGCGGACCACCAGTGTCACCAGTGAGGTTGAGCTAGGGCGGGCCACCATGCCATCAAACGATCTCTCCAAATGGATGGATGGTGTGGATACAATACATACATCATAGTGGGGCTCGAAAAAAATGATGACGTAACTTGAGTAGTTAATCTGTGTCCGTCTAGAGCCAGAGCGGGCTACGACCAAGGTCCAAATCTTGGCTGGACCACCAGCAGCCTACACTCAAGCTCCCGAGCTAAGTTGAACTACTAGCGGCTTGCATCCGAAGTCCCGAGCCAGGGCAGGCCATTAGCGGCCTGCACCTGAGATCCCAAATTCGAAAAAACACAGAAAAAACTTAAAAAATAAATATACCTGATGAATGGACAAGGATGACAGGTAAAGATCGGGTGTTGGGCTGCTGGCTGGCTTGGATTCCAATCGGGTTCGGTGCGGCGCCAACGCGGATAGGGTTAGGGTTGATGAAATGGTAAATGTTTTAAAAAAAAAAAAGTTTAATTTATACTACCCGATTCTGGTCTGACTCAGGTTTCAAATTGGATTTCGAATCAGGTCGGATCGAGTTACTACGTAACCCGAACTCGACTCGGTCGGGATTCGTATTAGGGTGGGTCTACTCAATCCGAACCCGACCCTAGCATTCGGTTCGGATAGAGTTAGATCCGACCAAGTCGGACAAGTTAGATGTGTCAGATCGAGTCAGGTCCTTCCTAGCTCTAATCAACACTCCTTACTAAAATCTTCGTAAAACCCTCGTCCTGACCTATGTCAGGTGCCTTCTATAGTGTTCTTGACAAATCCACTCCGTTCATCTGCTTTGCCAATTTTTTCCACATTATGGGACCAAAGAAGAGTTAGATCTAAAGCTCAAGTGTGCCACGCAATAAGAAAATTTGCGAAAGGATGCTCACCTTTGAAATATCTTGTGGCTATCGTGGGCCACTTTGAGCCTTTGATCTTCTTCATTTTGACTCATGTCTTAAAATGAGCTTTCAAAACAGTTGGACAGGATGTATTTCACACAAGCATGAAGGTTGCCCTAATGTAGTTGGGATGAAAGTTACACGGCATCCAATGTTAATAGTGCGTTTAGATGGGTTGTTGGACATTTAAGTCCACCTCACTCGATAGTAGGTGGAGCGTACTATGATTTTTGTTAAATATCCTCACCGTACATCAGATTTTTTATCTCATTTTAGAGCATGGGCCCAAAAATGGGTTTTATGCATAGCTCAATTGGGCCACACGAGCAGGAAAGATCAAGTATTGAATGCTCACCAATGAAACGTTCATGGGTCACATATATTTTGTGACAAATCTACTCCGTCCATCTGTTAAGGCAGATCATTTTAGGGAACAAACAAGAAAATAAGCCATATTCGAAGCTCAAGTAGGACACACAACAGGAAACAGTGAAAAAGAACGTCCACCATTGAAAAATCTTGGGGCAACAAAGGGGCCCAATTTGAACTTTGGATCTGTCTCATTTTTAGGCCCATGCCCTTAAAATGAGCATGCAGTTTAATGATTAACTGTGAGAACTATAAGCGTATAGGCGGTACTTGAACTTCTGCCTGATATAGCAATCCCTGCAATCCACATCACCCTCATTACCTTGATATCTACCCAATCCCTCTTCTGCCTGGATATAGCAATCCCAGGGTTGCCAGCAATCCATGTTACCATCATTGCCTTGAAATCCATCCAATCCCTTCTAATTCCATCTATTTTTCCGGGGACGTGTTTGCTTGGAAGGATTGAAATGGATTGGCCTGACATAATCCCGGGATTGGCCAAGCAGTGGTGAAATCCCTGGATATAGCAACTCCAGCAATCCACTGACACAGCCATCATTACTTTGAAATGGCAGAATCTGCCCGTCCAAACACCCCCTTAAGCTACTGAAACATTCTATAAGGGCTACTCACCCCGCCACCAGCCAACGGCTGTTGGTCAGTGCTTTGTAGGTCCCACCATGATATATATGTTTCATCCATGCATTCCATATATTTTTATAGATAATTTGATGATATGAGATCAAAAAATGAGGTATATCCCAATCTCAAGTGGACCACGTTACATGAAATAGTGTTGAATGAACGTTGACCATTAAAAACTTTTTGGGGCCATAAAAGTTTTGGATGAAGCTGATCTTTTTTTTTTTCCCCTTCATCTGGATCTGTGTGACCTAATCCAACAGATTGGATGTCAAATAAACAGTACAGTGGGCCTTAGGAGGATTTTAATGGTGGATATTTAATACTATTATTTTCCTGTGGTGTGGTCCACTTTAGATTTATATTCCTCTCATTTCTGGATCAAACCCTAAAATAATCTGTAAAAATGTATGAACAGAATGGATGAAACACATACATCATGGTGGGGCCCACAAAGCACCGACCACCATCCACCGGGCTGGTGGCAGGAGAGTAGCCAATCCGTTTCCTCTACGAAAGGGTCGCGGATTGCGTCCTACCCCCGCCCGTCCATAACCATGAACGGACAGTTCGATAGGCGGGCCCACCCTTATGTATCTATTCATCCATGCCGTCCATCTCTTTTGTCAGGTCATTTTAATAAGTTTGTTTGCATTAAATGTACAGATGAAGCAGATCCAACGCTCAAATGAACCAAACGGCAGATGACTCTTGCATTTAATGCAACCTAAGTTATTAAAAGGGATGAACGGCTAGGATGTTTTTCATTCTAACGCGAATGACTCCTGCATTTAATGCACATGAGCTTCCTACGTGGATTACCTACGGACAGGTTGAGTAGCGAGACTAGCTACTGAAGTGAAGGCACCAAGCTCCTGAGCACCAATGTATGTTTTGTATCCACGCCTTCCATCCATTTGGAGAGATCATTTTAGGGCAAGATCCAAAGAATGAGTTAAATCCAAAGATCCAGTGGACCCCAGCACAGAAAACTGTGGTAACAGTGACGACCACGATTAAAAACTTCTAAAAGCCACAAAAGGTTTATATCAAGCTGATATTTGTGTTTTCCCTTCTTTCACATATTTTTTTACTTTTGAACAGGTTGGATTTCAAATAAACATTATGGTGGGCCTTAGGAAAGTTTCAACGTTGGAAATCACTCTCCCCACTGCTTTCTGTGGTGGGGTCCACTACAGATTTTTATCTCTCTCATTCCTTGGCTCATGCCCTAAAATGATATCTTAAAATGAATGGACGGTGTGGATAAAATACATACATCATAGTGGGGCCCACATAACTTGGTGACGTCACTTCAGTAGCAGACTCGCTACTCAACCTGTATATAATCCGCGTCCCTTTCCATCGTAGAGGCTGCACTGTTTAGATCTGTTGGCCTAAGGTGTCGTTTGCAAGCATGGATTTAGAACCCCTAGATTCAGGACCCTGGATTTGAAATCCTCTAGTATGTTTGTCACGCCGGATTCATAATCAACTTTAATTCAAAAGTAGTTATGCATTGTATATCCAAGGGGGTTTGAATTTTATTCCTAAATTAACTTTAATATCTCTAATTAGTTAACTTATAATGTTTGACACAATGGTTGTAACAAGCCCACTTAAATATATATTTTGTTTGAAAATGATGAAATTCAAAGTCAGATGGACTATAAGCACAAGATTACAGCTAAGTAACTAACCAACAATTTTTAACTGTTGATTTACATGGACAATGTTTAGATGTCGCTGATCATCGTATTAAAGTAACTATAGTTATGCAATTAATAATCTAATTATTTTGTATATCATCAGTGGGCCTTGTGTCTAATACATTAATAGTATAGTGAAACACATGTTACACATGCAACTTTTGAAAAGATTTTAAATGTAATCCAAACTGTCATGGTGGATTTCAAACCCTGTGGGATTTCAAATCCCACCAAATCCACGCCTAAGGGTCTGCTTGGGATCGCGTATTTGAAACCCCCTAGATTCGGACCTGGATTTGAAATACTCTCGTTGTGTTTGGCACCCTTGATTGAGAATCAACTTTAATCCCATACTATACCCTAATCCATAGCTCTATGGTAGACTGAGTGAAAGATACTTCAGTTCAACACTGAGGTCTTGGCATTGATGGGGTGGCTACCGGTGAGGTGCCAATTGACAGTGAGGTGTACTAACAAGCTAACTAAAAAAAAAAAAACTTTAATCCCATAGTAGCTATTCATAGTATATTTGCAAGGGTTTAAATTTAATTACAAAATCAACTTTAATATCTCTAATTAGTGATATTATGTAATTTTTGACACAATGGTTGTAATAAGCCCGCTGAAATATATACTTCGCCAAAAAATGATGAAATTCCAAGTCTCGGATGGGCCACAAGCACAAGATCACGTCCAAGTGACTAAGTAATGATTTTTAACCATTGATTTACATGGACAATGTTTGGACAGTGTTGATCATCGTAATAAAGTAATTATAGTGATGCAATTGATAATCTAATTATTTTAGGATATCATTAGCGGACCATGTGTCTAATAGGTTAATAGTCTAGTGATACACATGTTACACAGGCAACTATGAAAATGATTTTAGATGTAATTCAAGGTCTCACCTTGGATTTCAAACCTCCTCACTGAGGGGATTTGAAACCAGGTGGATTTGAAAGACTCTATACTGCCAAATGACCCGTAAGAATGAGTCTATTTCACACATTAGGTGGGCCACATTATACAAAAGAAATGAATGGTTAGAAATTTTGTTTTATCATCATTTTAGTTAGTCTATTGTAACCTACCTGCCGTGTAAACCGTTTAAAACTTTAAGCTTTGTAGTGTTGTTTCCAACCAAATGTAAAGGTCAGATGTAGGGTTGTTTACTGGTTGGGTCCTAGAGTTTCTAGACCAGTATGATTGGGGTTGGGTCTTGTTAGGTCAAGACCCAGACTAGACTTTTCGATTTGATTGGATTTCAAGTACCAATCAGGCATTGTAGCTTGGTTTCGAGTGAGAGGTTTGGGTTGTGACATATTACTAACAAGCATTCACATGGTTTGGAAGTTTTTAGGTGGATGCCATTGTTTTATGTGGTTGTGGTGTGGACCACTTAATGATTATATAGACCTAATTTTTGGAGCATTTTATTATCTTGGTGGGACTCACTTGATGAGCAGGTCGGATTGCACACAAGTAAGTCATTGGCCAGTCTCGGCTATTAAAGAGTACATAGATATGTGGAGACCCAAGTATGTAACCCAACTTAATTAGATCTAATTAGGGCTGAAAGTTGGGTGGGTTCAACCCGACCAACTTGTGACTGACCCGACATTGGGTTGGGCTCGGGCAAGATGTATCGATAGGGCTATACACAAATTGAGTTAGCTTGCTCAACTCGACTTGAAAAAGCTTGATTCGACTCGGTTTGAAATTGATTTCGAGCTGATTTTTTTGAGCTCAAAAAAATTTCGAACCGAGTTCGCGCTTGCCTAAGCTTGACTCAACTCGGATCGAACCCCGACTCAAATCGAACTCGGATCGAACCAATTCGGTGACTCGATTACTTTGATATTGATGTTACTCACCAAGTGTTCGATGATGAAATGACTCAACGAAGTGTTGGCTGGTGGCAAGGAAGGTATGTATATAAAACAAATACCTTTTTTTATTGATTTTGATGTTGCCTACAAGGTGTTTGGTGAAATACCTATAAAATTGCTCTTGTTAATTTACATACAGTGAGAATTTGAAAGTGTAGTCCATATGTTTGTGAAAATACTGCACAGACGAACTCTGCTCGAACTAGCCCGAGCTGCTGATCAAACCGAGCCAAGCTGGCCAGTCAGGCTCGAAGACCTAATCGAGTCGAGTTTGAGCTGGGGTCAGCTAGTGGCTGAGCCGAGTCGAGCCGTGCCAAGCTCAACTCGGTTCTACTCATGCACACCTTTATGTACCGGGTTCGATCTCGAGCTTGGGTTATACAAACACCACCCTGATAAAACTTGGGTTGGGCTTGGGTTGAGGTCTAGGGTTGCCCAACCCAACCTAAACCCAATCAATATATAAGTTACTTATAAATTATAATTGAGCGCAAATCGTCTATGTTAAAGGCACATGAAATTTCGGTACCATGGGTCTCATAAGTCCAAGTCATTTCCGATGACTCAAGCTAGCAAGATACGCCAAATTTCTCTCCCCTAAATAAATTGTATGCTACACAACATGACTTTTAAAGGGTTAATTGTCCTATATTTTTACTTATTTATTCAGGAAAAATGAAGTTTTTTTATGATAAATAATTACATATATAATTAATAAAATCATAAATACAAAAAATAAAATGTGTATTTCAATATATAGTATGTTTTTATCTTTATCCTACTAAGTAAATTCGATGAGGTTCACTGTAAAGGTATGTCGTTTATCCACACCATCCATCTATTTTTTCAGCTCATTGCAGGAGTTGAATCCAAAATTAGAGCATATCCAAGTCTCAAGCGGACCACACCACAAAAACAGTGGAAATAATTGTTTCCACCGTTGAAACCTTGCTAGGCCCCACAGTGATGTTTATTTGTCATCCAACCTATTCATAAGATCACATAGCCATGGATGAAGGGAAAACACAAATATCAGCTTCGTCCAAAACTTCTGTGGCCCTAAAAAAAAAAAAAAATCAATGGTAAAGATTCAATTCACACTATTTATTGTAGTGTGGTCCACTTGAGCTTTGGATATGCTTCATTTTCCCTAAAATTATATGGTAAAATAGACAGACAGAGTGGATAAAATACACATAAGCTCATTCCCAGCAATTGGACCTGATACTCCAGACCAAGCCCCTCCATCGACAGCTCTAGCCGTATCAAACCCCAGCATGTCCGAAAAATAAATAAATTTCGGAGTCGGGTCTGGATACGCATGGAGACACTTTGACAGTCCAATCGATCATTCTAGACCGTCCGTTATGTGTAACACGCATTAAATGGCTACCAGGTAAAGATCTCACTGAATGGATCATCTGGTCCATCGATAAATTACCCTTACCAGGTAAAGATCTAAATACTGCAGCCCACCTGATGGAAAGCTCAGATCTTATACACATGTCCAGTATTGGCGCATATAGGCCACAAGATGGACAGCTCAGATCTTACCATTTATCCCAAACATGAAGTAGATACAAATTTCAGGTGGACCACACCACACCAAACAGTGGTTAGTGAAAATCAAAAACCTTTTGTGGGCTACAATCGTTTTGGATCAAGCTGATATTTGTTTTTTTCCTTTCATCCAGGTCTGTGTGATCTTATCAACAGGTTGGATGGTCAATAAACATTACGGTGGACCTTAGAAAGTTTTAACGGTGAGTCTTCAATGACCACTGTTTCCTGTGATGTGGTTCACCAGAGATTTTTATCTGCTTTATTTTTTGATCAATGACCTCAAATAAGCTTGAAAAACAGATGAACGGCGTGGATATACAATCAATACATAGAGGTGGGCCCTACGGTCAGGTTCGCACCCACATAGCTGGTTCCGGGTCGCAGTGAAGTCGCGTTCAGGAATGCTAGTTGCACACACGCCAGGTAACAGCCCGAGGTCACATGGCCGACGTGGACGAGATCCACACCTCTCATCTTGTGGTAGGGCTTTCAGCATGATCTAGTTGGGACCCACGTTTGAAATGTGTGGGGCCCATTCAAAATTTGAATTCTGCTTGGGCTAGGCCTGGCCCACGGTGGGGGTGGCAATGGGCATACGGCCCCACTCAAACCTTAGTGGGTCCCTAAACATAGCCCAAGAGTAAAACGGGCTTGATATTTAGGCCCGGCATCAGATCTTGGCCCAGGTTAATGATTAATGGACAATGGCCAACAAGTGGGCCACTGTTGTACGGAAGAGGACGGTTTAAAGACACTTGTAAGCAGCTCTCATTCACCGTACATATGTAGTTTAAAGATATAGGAATCAGTCATGTTTCTACCATCCAAATCGTTTAAATGATGGGACCCATGGTCTAGACTGAGGATACCAAAAAAGAAAAAAATAATAATAATCAGAAATTGGACCATTCAAAACGTTGATCATTCAAATATAGATGTAGGGCCATCTAGCACCATCTTAGGTCCATGTCCCAAAGAGCAAGCTAATTAGAGCTGTACACAAACCGAGTTAGCTGCTCAAGTCGACTCGATTTGAAAAAACTTGATATGACTTTAGCTTAAAACTGATACCTCAAAAAAATTTCGAGTTTGAGCTTGCCTGAGCAGGACTCGACTCAAATTGAGTCATTTTAATATTGATGTTGCTCACTAAGCGTTTGATGAAATGACTCAACGCAGCATCAATTAGTGACGAGGAAGGTATGGATATGAAATAAATACTATTGTATCTTGATTTTGATGTTGCTTGCCAAGTGCTTGATGAAATACTGTTGCTGTTGTTTTACATATAGTGGCAAATTGAAAGTGGACTCCATGCGTTTGAAAAAATGCTGCACAGGCTCGGAATCAACTTGAACTAGCCTGAGATGCTAACCCAACTGAGCCGGCTTGTAGATTAAGCTGAAGCAAGTTCGAGCTGGGGTACGCCAGTAGCCGAGTCGAGTCTCGTGTACAACTCTAACTAGCCAATAAGAGTAATGGTAACACCCATTTGGAACAGGCCCCTGATTTCTTGTAGACGGTACAATATCTCGTTATCTACCAAACGAACGCTCAGGATCATGCCCACCAAATCCACGTGTCCCCACAGGGACCCATCTGCTTTAAGCCATGTCCAATTTACATTCCTCCTCTTAGATCAGGTATCTACATGGACATGGACGTCCTTCCAAGAAGAACTGTTTCGGTAGCACACTTGGGAGAAGGTTGACATGAACCATCTATTCAATCTAAGTGGAAATAGTGAAATAGGTCACCCAATAAATAATCTGGGGCCCACATGAATGTGATTGGACATGGCGTTGCACCATCGGTCGGTGGCCATTAAAAGTACTGCATGAGCAGTGGACATCCTTCCTAAAATTGCACGTAGACACCGTAGCGCTGTTGAGATGTACCATAGTAGCTGTGATCAATGGACGTAACATCGTGATCGTACGATGCAATGTTTGATCACGATTTCCATCTTCTGTCGATGTGGACATTGTTTGGTCCCACCAAGATGTATGTCTTTCATCCATTTTTACGGATCATTTTAGGGCTTTGTACCGAAAATGAGAGACAGGTGGACCACACCACAGGAAAACAATAGTGATTGGATATCCACCATTAAAATCCTCCTAAGGCATACTGTATTGTTTATTTCACATCCAATCCATTGATTAGGTCATACAGACCCAGATGAAGGCAAAAAACAAATATCAGCTTGATCCAAAACTTTTATGACCTCTAAAAAGTTTTTAATGGTCGACATTCATTCAACGCTGTTTCTTATAATGTGGCCCACTTGAGATTTGGATATACCTAATTTTTGGTCTTATACCATAAAATGATCTAGAAAAATAGATGGATGACATGGATGAAACACATACATCATGGTGGGGCCCACAGAACACACCATCAGCCTTTGGCTGGTAGCTGGGGAGTAGCCAATCCGTCTCCCTCATCCCTCGAGTCTACCTGTCCCATCACACATTGGACGTGGGCCATTCAGCATTAAGGTCCAACTTTTATTCGTTGTATAGGAGTACTCACCTTTGTTGTTAGACGTCTATCATGAGGGGCCACTATCAATATTATTGTCCATTATGTGGGCCCACCTATAATATCCAACACCCCGTTCATTATGTAGTATCCACTTTGATGTTGTCTGTCCATGATGTGGGGTCCACCATCAAAGTTATTGTCTATCATGTGGTGCCCACCTCTGATGTGGGCCGCCCATCATGCAGGGCCTACCTTGGATATGGACCACTCATCATTAGGACCGACCTTTGATGCGGACCGTTCAATGTGCGGGCCCCGCCTTTGAAGTGGGTCGTCTATTATACTCTTCCGCTTTAGATGTAGGCTATTTATCATAATAGGCCGCCCTTTAACGTGGACCTTACATTGTATGAGCCGTACGTTGGATGTGGATAGCCTATCGCATGGGGACTCCTTTGATACGGACCCTTGGAGAGCCTCTAATGACATGGACCATGAGAGAGAGCCTACTTCAATATTAGGGGTGTCATTGGGATGGGTTTGGGCTGAGCCAAACTTTCTCAAGTCCGGGCCACCTTTTTTTATCTCAGCCCAAATTCAACTCAGGCCGTAACGGGCCAAAAAAGTCTAGCCCAATCATAAACCAAAATACTTATACAAGGACTGCCGACACTCGAGCCCTAAAGAAAATTTCTAAAATAGAGGGTCATTTTGATGGGCCCACATATACCTCTGGCTTATAATATCCTATCCCTTCATTTGGTGGGCTCTCTTGTCAAGAGAGAGAACGAAATGGAGAGATGAGAGGAGTGGGTTGGACGTGAGAGATACAAGGAGACATGGGAATGGTGGGCTGGATGTGAGAAGTCGTCTGGAGACATGGGATGGCAGGTTGGAGGTCTGAGAGAGAATCTAGATGAGGAAATCGGACTGTGTATTGAGTTAGTATTCTTGTATCGTGTGCAGTAAATTCTATTGAGCCTACTGTGAATGTATGTGGTTTATCAACTCCGTCCATCTGTTTTCAGCTCATTTTACGGGTTGATTCTAAAATTCAAGCACACCAAAGATCAAGTGTACCATACAGTGAGAAATAGTGGGAATAATGATTTCCACGGTTGAAACCTTGCTAGGGCCCATGGTGATGTTTATTTGTCATCCAACCTGTTTATAAGATCACACATAAATGGATGGAGGGAAATTGAATGATATTTCTGAATTTTTACCATAGATCTATTCACGGTGTTTGGCACATGGTATTGGAAGGGATTAAGTGGGATGTGATTAAAATAACCAAATGATTGTACCATGTCAGGTTTTGTCATGGAATTGCAAGAGGCTTGGATGTGTTCCATGGCTCTTTGGATTGCATGGAAGAACACAATCCAACCTACAGCCATATCCATAGCTCAACTGGTAGACTAAGTCGAGATACCTCGTTTCAACACTTGAGGTCTTAGGTATCGATCCCTAGTGGGGGTGGCTAACATGGAGTGTGTGTACTAACATGGGTGTGTGCAAATAAGCTAACCCAAAAAATAATAATAATAATTATTATTATTATTAAATTAAATTAAATTAAATTACAATCCAACCTACAATATCTGCATGTTTTTGTTTGGATGGAAGTGTGGGCTCAGGTTATGTAAGGATCATAATCCACTGCTGTTTGGATATTGAAATGAAAGGATGTCACTCTTCCCACAATTCTCTATCGTGGCCTCGTGGGGTCCACTCAAGCCTTAGATCTGACTCATTCTTTGAATCATGCCTTAAAATGATCTCTCCAAAAGGATGAACAGTGTGGATATGAAATATAAATTACGGTTGGCCCCACATAAATTGGTGACGCCACCGATTCAAAACACCCATGACCATTGTAGTGGAAGCGGATTGGGTCCTCACCCTGCCAGGATGGTAATCCGTCGGGGCAGAACTCTGTGAGGCCACCATGATGTAAACGTCTTATCCACGCTGTCCATACTTATTATCAGATCGTTTTATGGCATGATCCAAAAAATGAAGCAGGTCAAGATTTCCAGTGGACCACACCAAAGGAAGCAATGGTGATAATGACACCCACCATTGAAACCTCTCTAAGGGCCACTGTGATGTTTTTTTACCATCCTAACTATTCATAAGGTCATGTTGTAACACCCGGCCTAACCAGAACAGTGTCCTGAGGCGTCCACGTGGGAACTGCTGCAGGACCGCTTGAGTGAGGGATACCACCAACGAATTAACTCGAATTATCCCATTAATGCGGTCGAGTTTGACTATGTTTAGATCAAGTAAGGGTCGTAAAGCCAGTTCGCTTGATTGTATTTGGCAACTGCCTGTACGGGCCGTGCAACGCCCAAGAAAGGGCAGAAAAATCTAAAACTTGGAGAGGTCGTGGACCCGCTGGGCTTATGGTCCAACACGAATTACGGACCTAGAGAGCACCCAGAAATGAAATATTTATAATATTTAGTCGGCACTTGCCAAGCATGACTCACCCCAGCCTTGGCCCAAAGTTTAAAATTTTAAATTAAGGGCCTTCTTGATTGAAATAGAAAAATAAGGCATTTCAGCCGTCGGATCTCTTCTAAATTTACATCGAAGGCCGAAACATTTCTCTGCACCCGTCCACAAAATCTGAACCCTGATCATGAAACGGTGACCGTTGATCACAAATCAGCCCCTTGCGATAAAACCCCACATCTGTTTGCTGTTAAACTTTGCACAGCCCTTCATCAAGCCATGGGGTACCTATCCTATAAATTTGATGGCCAGAGGGGCATCAGGGCAGCCCCAACAACCAAAAAGAGTCCCACAGGGCCATTTAAGGGAAAATAATAAAACTTTGGGCCATTTGGCCCAAAATTCAGGGTATAAGACCCTTAAAACTCTCTCTTTCACTCACTTCACAGCAAGCTCTAGCAACAAGAGAGAGAAGAGAGAGAAGAGAGAGAAAAGAGGGGAGGAAGAGAGAAAAGGAGAGTGTAGAAGGAGGAGGAGCCCAAGGGATTGGAATCTTGAAGAACCTTCTTCCCTTCCCCAAAAATCTCACATTCATAGCCATGAGAGCGAAATTCCCTCTGATTGAGAGGTAATCACCATTCTTTTTTAGAATTTCGTTGTTTAAGCTAGGTCCTTGCATGTATCCTAACATGTGGATGCATTTGACTTAGGACCTCAGCAAATCGACCCGTGAGTTCAGCACCCCTAGGACAATTCTGCAAGCTCTCAGCGATCCATAGGTACAAACCATTATCCTTAGATAGCCAAGTACCAGTTCTAGGATAAATTTAATGATTGTGGATGCTATATTGATGTGAATGTGTAATTTAGAGAAAAATCTAATTAGGATCCTGTCTGATAAGTCCACCTAACACGCATGCGCTAATAAATTGATGCTAAATTAGTCTTCAAATTGTTTAGACCTGAAAACTATGCTGCATGTTCATTCTTGCATCTGAATTCCTGTATATTCTTTCTTGTTGCATGCATGATGGTAATTTCCTGCAATGTGGATGACTTGTGATTTTCTTGTCTCTTAAGCAAACCGGCACCGCATGCACATATGTCTAATTTATGCTGTTAAAAGTAGTATGCATTCATTTTAATATCCTAAACTTTATGGTTGGATGTATTGTATGTTTATTTCCATCTGTACTTGAGGATGAATCTTACTGTCTAGAACTGATGTCGATTGTAGCCCATTCTCTAGGTTGGTCAGGAATCTGCGATTTGTGAGGGCGGCACCTTCGGTTGGGCCGTCCCGTGACTAGACTGATTGATTTGGGCGAACGCGAATGGACGACAGTGATTGGACTACATGGGTTGCTTGTACTCGATGTCGTGCGTTACGTGCTCGCCAAAATTTGGGCGGTTTAGTCCACCGACAGACCAGTCATGTTTGTTAACCATGTTTGCTCATGCCTATTTGGAACATGGAATACCCCATGCCCACGGATGCCGACTAACAATAGCTAAAATCGATCCACAAACTCGTGAGTCGGGCATGGTGGAATGGGACACTATGTCCGAGTTATCATCCTACGCTGGGGTAACGAGCCTCCCCTTAGTGACCGTGAGTGATCCCTCTTTCCAGCACTCCTCACGTACTTACATTGGGGGTGATGAACTCGATGGGGTCAAGGATCGCGGGGCCCTGGCCTCGCAAATGGATAAGGGCAATGATATCGTCGAGGTGTACTAGTTTCCTCAAATCTGCTGGATGAACGAAATTAACTAAATACTCGACTAACACGTTCATGATTGCATCGCATTAGTTAGGTTGGCGACTCGACAATTGAGGTCGTAATGAGAGAGTGTTGGTCATGTGTGAATGTTAGACGAAGTCGCTTGAGGGAGTATTGTTGGTGAGGTTATGCATCATACCATAATTCGTGCATACGCATTAATAAAGATTAGTTAGCGATTTGTGAATGTGTGCTTTTCATTAAATTCATCATGGAATTGTTATTTGATGTAACTTATGGCTAATGACACCCACTGAGTTAGCTACTTACTCCCACTCTGGGATGGTGTTTTAAAACACCAACCAGAAACTTCATTAGATGCAGGTGAGGCAGAGCTCGACGAGTCGAGCGGGGTGAGCATAAACGAGGAAGAGGAGCTTTCCTACTTCCAGCTTATGGGGGGATCACCGTATACTGTACGGGTTTATTATGAGCTATTGAGAGAGGAGATTTAGTGCACCATTTCTTTAGGTCATTTCATATGTGTATTTTGTTGGGCGACACCTTGTGCGACCCATTAGATATTTCCTGTTGACTCGTATTTCTTAGCTGCCTTTATTGCAGTAGATTAGTTGTGGTTACGGTTTATGTTCCAGTCGATTCCTTTATGACTCATTTAAATTGAATTATATGCAAAACACTACAATTAGGATATAAGTGACACCCAGGAACTTGAAAGTCGAGTGTTGCTCGACCCCCAAATTTCAGGGTTTTACAAGTTGGTGTCAGAGCAATGGTTTGAAATCAATTGGGCTGTGGACCGTAAACTTACTATAACACATCCGCTGACGTAGGAGGGAGCGCAATAGTGATACTGAAACAATAGGACCCATCCCAAGTATACTGAACTGTCGAGCCTTAAATGGAAGAACTAACTTTCGGAGGGTTTAGACTGAGGAGAGAAAGAGCACGACGATACTGGGATTAGACCTGGGACCTTACAGCGTTTCATCCCATCCTTAGGCATGAGCTCGGGAACTTAATGGCAATGCCCAATTTGACCAACTAGGTAATTTAAGTAGCTCAGTCCACTCAATCCCTAAATCTTAACTCCTTCTTTCAACCCATCTCATTTAAAAATCTCACTTCTCACCACTTTATTCTTCTAATTTTTCCAGTACTTTTCATGTTAAACACAACTCTTGAAGCTCAGGGGATGAAGAGCTATAATTAAACTAAAACTTACTATAAATAGTAAAAATATAAATAAAATATATTTTTGACCATTAACATGACGGAATCTTGCGAAATAACCAGCTCATTTAAATTGAATTATATGCAAAACACTACAATTAGGATATAAGTGACCCCCGAGAACTTGGAAGTCGAGTGTTGCTCAACCTCCAAATTTCAGGGTGTTACACATGTAGACCTGGATGAAGTGAAAACACAAATATCAGCTTGATACAAAACTTCTGCAGCTCCCAATAAGTTTTTAATGGTGGGCCTTAAATCCCCACTTCGTGGCCCACTTAAGCCTTCGTGCAGCCTCATTTTTGGGTTCATATTGTATAATGATCTTTAATTATGGATGAATGGAGTAGATAAGACGTTTGCATCACGATGAGCCCACAAAGCTCACTGATCAGATATTGTCCCAAGGGGTAGTAGAAGCAATCCACTTCCCATCCAAATTACATGGGACTGTTAGTGCTCCTGAAATCCAGTGATGGGATTCTAGTAGTGACTCAAAGTCCAATATCGAATTGCATAAATCCCTCGTGCAGACATGGGACTCGAGTAATCCATTCAAACCTTGCAACTCACATCTTCCCAAACATGACTTTATTTCAAACCCGAGATTTGAAAATCCCACTCCCACCGAAGCCCTCTTACTCCCATGCACCAAACGCCCTCTTATTTTATCCATCAGCTTTATTATACTCGATAAGGATTGGCGAGTGACAATATTGGGTTATTATATATATATATATATATATATATGTATGTGTGTGTGTGTGTGTGTGTATCTTTTTTATATATATCATAATGAAATAATCACCTATAGGAGTAAGGTTATTCTTTTGTTGGGACCATAAATATTTGTACATCACTTCCCTTAAGCTAGAATCTCTATTCACTTCTGCCTTATTTTATCTAATCTATGCCATCATTCATATCATTGTTTATGTGCAAAAAATTATAGTATTGAGATGAAACTATTATAGATTATATCAATGGGTCAATATTAATGACATTTAAAGAAAAAATATTATTATTCCATTCTAAAAGAGAAGTATAAGTACCATAATACATTTATATAAAGATCTTTAACGATGTCCAAGTGTAAAATGACATTGACTCTGTTCTATATATAAAAAAGATAACTTTTAGTCTCGATCTCCACTTTAGTGTCATTCATTGTGAAGAAGTAATGCTTTATATCACTACACCTTGGGTTCTTGAAGGGCTATTTGTTTTTTAATTTCCTTTCATGAATACATGTAAATAGATAATAATTATTTACCTATGTAATTGTTGTAGGATTTTCAATACTAAATTAATGGTGGCTTTCCAAACGTTAAAACCAAACAAGGATACAAAAAATGTGAGGTGCGCTGTGATATATGTAGCTTATCTATGCCGTCCATCTGTTATACCAATCAACTTTAAGGCACGAGCCTAAAAATGAGGGAAGCAGATTGGCTAGTGTACCACACACCAGCTATATAGCCGGTGTAGATATGTGTTGTGTGAAGATGAGCACTGACAGTCCTCGAGCTCCAAGTTGTATGAATGGTTCAAAGGAGATCAAAGTTACATGGGCCCCACAATGATGTATTTATTATATCCACACCGTTCATCCATTTTTTGTGATCATTTTAGAACATTAGACAAAAAAATGAATCATATCCAAAGCTCAATGGACCACACCATAAATAACAGTGATGATAATGATTTTCACTGTTAAAAAGTTCATAGGGCCACCATAACATTTATTTTCCATCCAATCTATTAATAAGGTCACAAATACATGGATGAAGAGGAAAAACAAATTTCATATTGATCTGAAACTTTTGTGACCCTAAAAGGGTTTCAGTGGTAGACGTTCAATCCCCCACTGCTTTTTTCAGTGTGGTCCAATTGACCTTTAGATCTGTCTTATTTTCCGACTCAAGCCTTAAGACGAGCTTCCCAAATGGATGGACGGTTTGGATATAACACATACCTCATGATGGGACCCACAGAACTTGTTGTCATCAATACACCAGCTATATAGCTGGTGTGTGGTACACCAACCAATCCGCTTCAAAAAATGAGACAGATCCAAAGCTCAAGTGGGCCCATTAGAATTTGCAAGGATAATTTTATAATATACATAATATATAAAAATGTTTGTCTATTCCTTAAGTTAAGGAACGCACCCATCTCTCTCTATGCTCTATATCCTCGGTTCGGTAACATATATATTTCAGGTTAAGGAGCTTTTTCCTATTGTACGACTCACTTGTGAGCCACGCACCTTACTAAGCCCTCCAATTCTTACCTTCTAAGAATACTCCCCTGCTGTACGGATGACTTTTCGTAGGTCCAAATGCCCCTGCCTCTTTACAGGTGCACCTTCAAAGCTGAAGGTCGCATCTCCTTCAAAATTTTCTCTAATTTTTTTTTTCCTCTTCCTGATCCTTCACCCTAGCAGAAAACCCCATTTTCTGATTACTTCTCCTCCCTTTGTGACTATCCACCCTAGCAGTAAAACCCCAATTTTACTGCTTTCTTCTCTCCCCTTTTGTGATTTTCCACCCTAGCAGTAAAACCTTCATTTTTACCTTTATTTGGTCAAGAATACACTTGCCACACACGTCATTTTCAACTTTTGTAAACCCAAGACAGGACGAAAATTGTCCCCCCATCAAAAAAGCTTCGAATGGTAGGTATATTTGAAATCCCTGCTTTCATTTCGTTGACCCCACCGTATTTTATATGATATATCCGCACGGTCCACAATTCTCTTTTTTAAAAAAACTTTATATGGTATGGCATGTCCCGATAAATGAGTAAATTCAATGCTCAAATGGCCCACATTGAGGGTTTTTGAAACAAAGAATGAAGACTGATGAGAAACTGAATGAACACTGAGTAAAATAGACCAAGGAGCCACTGAGTGAAAAGACTGAGGGCCCATTGAGTTAAATTGACCGTGAACCAAGTTAAATCTACCGCGAAGTGAATGAAATTGACCGGGAACTGAGTTAAATGTACCGCGTAGTGAATGAAATTGATCGAGGACTAAGTGAAATTCGACTCACAACTGTAAGAAACTGACATCTTGACCGAGAGTTGTGTGAAATTAACCAATAACCACTTGAAATTAACCGATAACTGTGTGAAATTGACCGATAACTACTTATCAGTCAATTTAACTTAGTTCACGGTCATTTTAACTCAGTTCGCAATCAATTTCTCTAACTTAAGCTAGTTTGCGGTCAATTTCACTAAGTTTTCAGTCAATTTCATGATGTTCGCGGTCAATTTCACAATGTCCATGGTCAATTTAACTCAGTTCTTGGTCAATTTTATGATGTTCGCAGTCAATTTAACTCAGTTCAAAATGTTAATTTAAAGTAGTTATCGGTTAATTTCACATAGTCCCTAATCAATTTCACTTAGTCCCCGATCAATTTCACTTAGTCCATGGTCAAACACAACCAAGCCATGGTCAATTTAACTCGGTGGCAATCAATTTCATTCATTCAAATCAATTTCAATCGGTTCGTGGTCAATTCCATTCATTTCAAATAATTTCGCTTAGTTCATGGTCAATTGAAGTGATTTCGCGGTAAATTTCAGTAAGTTCGTGGTCAACTTCACTCACTTCACGATCAATTTCACGACGTTCTCAGGCCAAAATGCAACACATAACTCAAAAATTTGTCCAATAAGTGAGTGAAATTAGCCGCAAACTCGTTGAATTTCTCCTATGAGTCGGCCACTTTAACTTGGAATTCGTCTAAATGACCAATAACTACTTGCAATTGACATCTATTTTATCGAGAACTTGCAGAAAATTACAGACAACTTCATAAAATTGACCGATAAATGAGTGAAACAGGCCAAAAACTTGTTGAAATTCATTTATAAGTCAAGCACTTTCACTTGAAATTCCCCAAAAATGACCGCCGACTCGTTAAACTAACACTATACTTTATGATTTTTTACCATAATAAGTCAATTTTCACATTATGTTTCATTAAATATTGAATGTTATTGTTGATATAATTTCCAATTCATCCTTGCAGATGACAAACCCTCGCGTAAGGGAGTTGGTGCTATAGTCTCGAACCTGTCATGCAGATGTTCATTGACATGGTGATTTGATATCATGAAGAGTGGTTTGGAGAAGAATGACAGTAGATTAAATCTATATAGGAAGTCCATATACTCTTTTTTCCTACACATTACATCATTTAGGTTTATAGGAGATTTGTTTCACTTATTGAGAGATACAAAGGTAATCTTTTATTCGAGATACAGGGGAACCGTTTAAAATTTCTGGAGATGGACTTCACTCTAATAACAAGGCTGAAGACTGGCGACCTCTCCATACTTAATATCCATCGTTCCAATAAGTCAATAAGAGAGAAATACTTCAAGGAATATCATATCCTAAAGAAACACGTACAAGAGGTGTTCATTAAGATAGTTGATAGCAATAAGCACGAAAATGTCAGGAAGGTAGCCCTAATATTATGCGTTGAGTGGTTTGTTAGGGGAACCAACACAAATATTATGTGTTATACAGAGTATATCGACCTTGTGGACTTGTTGGAAGACTTTAATATCTACCATTGGGATAGTTTGGCCTTCCAGACGATAACTAAAGGGATAGAGAGTGCCTTGATGGCATCACATGGGTTTCACTACAATGTCAACTACTGTATATTTCCCCTATAAGTAAGGATTCTTTCATTGTCTATTTTAATTTATAATTTATATGAAACTACATTTATTTAAGACCATCTTGCTATTTCATTGTAACAGATATAGGCCCTTGAGAGAGTACCGGCCCTTTGAGAATGTATCGTTTCATACGTTCCCTCCCAAATTCCAAGATTCATACAATATCGAGGATGGAAGGCTTGGAGGTATAAGAAAATTCATCAAATACTTGAGAGTGAAGATGTAAGTCAATTTTTATGAAGCTAAGTAGTCACTTATTAAAATATATATGTTTTTGTACATGAACATGAAGGATTTTCTCTTACAGACAGATAAATTTTACCTTAGAACCCACCATTGAGGAGCTGGAGACGGATGTCATTCGTTTGGTCTGTGAGAGATCTCATGTAAGATGTCATAAAAGTTTTCTTTTATGTTGAAATTTTATATTTACTTTGACATGTTACATATTTGATATATACATTGTTTCATTTTGTAGGGCATTAAAGATGATGATGATGATGAAGATATGGAAGAGGGACAGGGACAGGGAGAGGAAAGGCTGAGGGAGAGCGAGAGGGAGAGGGAGAGGAAGAGAGTGGTGATGAGGGAGAGGGAGAGGGAGCGAGATTGCAATTGATAGGAGAGTTAAGAGAGGTTAGTGAGGAGCTGAAGGCGGAGAGGCTTTTGTTGGAGAGAGATAGGGAAGAATTGAATAAAAAAGAAAAACATATCGATGAGAGGGAACGCATACTAAAAGAGAACTCTCTATGGAGAGGGAGAGAGAACTAGCATTCAAGGAGAGAGAACTAATGGTAAAAGAGAAAGAAACCTTGAGGTTAGAGAATGAAGAGTTGAATGCGAGGGCGAGGGAAACGCTATTGAGGAAGAAGGAAGAATTGAGGATCAAGAATGAGGTATTGAAGAAGGAGAAGGAAGAGTTGGAGGAGGGTAAGGTGGAGTTAAAGAAGCAAATGGAAGCGTTTCTTATAAAAAAGACACAATTTTGGAAGGAGAGGGAGTTAGAGAATGAGAAGGAATAGTTTGAGAAAGATGAGGAATTGAAAGATACGGAACAGGGGAACGGAGAAGTGGAGGTTCAACACTTGGATGCGTTAGACGTTAATATATGTAAGAAATCACTATTGTCCATTCCAGTCTATAAGAGAAGAACTAAGAGGGTCATGAAGTCGTCTGTCTACAAGCGTTCTCCATTCTCATCCATCTCTGACATTCAAACAACTCTAACCAACGCCGCTGACCCTGAGAAACTGAAAGAATTTTGTACTCCGATACTCTTCCAGGCCAAGATTGATCCATTTAGGGTTATATCGGAGGAGGAACTGCATGAATTGGATTGTTGGGCCAATGCAAACAAAGATTCGGTGGATTTTATTTGGTTCAGGACCATATTGGAGAAAGATGCATAGGTTGATAGCATGGTAAGTAATTCACATACATGCATACATCCATGTGTATTCAACTCTTATATTAGACTAGAGCTTAATCTGCCATCTTTATTGATTAGGCTATTGACAAGTACGTTGATTTCTTGAAGAGAAGGCATAGTTCATTTTCAACTTTATATACTCAGGACTGCAAGTTCTACTCCACTTTTTTTTTAACTGTATGATTTGGATTATGGTTACTATGTTATTTGTTTATATGATATATGTTCTAATTTGTTATTTTGTCTGCAATAGCCATGTCTCGACCTACAAATGCCGATATTGAGAATGTATCGGGACATTAGCAGCGACGAAGAGCGTGTAAATTATAAATAGAGAAACTCACTATGAACGGCATTGCTAAACCTCGAGAAGGAAAAAAGCTCATGTGGCAGTATGAACAGGTAATGATGTCGTTACAAGCGATCAACTATAGGTGTACCCATTTTATTAATTTTTCTAATGATATTTTATCTTGTCAACCATGGACAGGCATATGTACCAATCAACCATGCCAATGTCATTGGTACCTCATGGTCATCCACCCTCAAGACCGAGAGATCGTTATTCTCGACAATTTATATTCGAGGACAGTCAGTTGATACAGGGAACATATCGAGCTGATGAAGAAGGGCTTGCCTATAATATTTCATGTTGCAGGAGATATGTCTGCATTGAATGGGAAGTCTTGGACAGCCAAAGAAGATACTTCTATACCAAAGCAAACAAAAGCAAACAAACGGATATGATTGTGGCATATTTGTCATGAAATATATTGATATTTTGTGCAGCGATCAAATTTTGTTAGGGACAAACTTACAAAAATTCACTCCCATCTTTAGGAACTCAATAGCCTATAATTGCCTGAGTGTCCACAATAGATAATATATTTGTTTTAGGCATGAGAGGAACGAGGACATTTTGTGAAACGTTGTAATTTATTGTAAATGATGTCTTGTAAAACATTGAGGGTGTAATTCATTGTAAATGATGTCTTGAAATGAAATGTCTTGTATATTTTATCATAAATTTGTAGTAAATGATGTCTTGTTAATAGTGATTTCATTATGAATGGTGATTTGTTTGTGTATTAGTTAATTTCATCTACTTCGCGGTGAATTTCCTTCACTTCGCAATGAATGATCTTCACTTTATTCATTTCGTGGTCAATTCGCGGTGAATTCCATTTATTTCACGGTGAATTCCACTTACTTCATTCACTTTGCAATGAATTCCCTTCGTGGTTGTGGTCAATTCCCTTCACTTCGCGGCCAATTTTATTCATTTCGCGGTCAATTCCACTCACTTCGTTCACTTCATGGTGAATTTCCTTTATTTTACAATTAATTCCATTCACTTTGCGGTCAATCCCATTCATTTCACGATCAATTCCATTCACTTCGCGGTCAATTACCTTCACTTCATTCATTTCGCGGTCATTCCATTCACTTCGCGGTAAATTTCCTTTATTTCGCGGTGAATTTTCTTCACTTCATTCATTTCACAGTGAATTCCCTTCACTTCGCGTTGAATTCCCTTCACTTCACGGTGAATTCCATTCCCTTCGTGGTCAATTCCATTTATTTCGCAGTCAATTCCACTCACTTCATTCACTTCGCGGTGAATTTCTTTTATTTCGCGGTGAATTGCCTTCATTTCGCGATGAATTCCATTCACTTCGCGGTGGATTTTCTTTCGCGGTCAATTTCATTCACTTCGCGGTGAATTCCCTTCACTTTGGGGTGAATTCCATTCACTTCGTGTCACGCCCTAAACTCATAAATCAAGCTCACAAAATTCCTAATTGCCAAATCCGATGCCGACAAATTTCTCCGTAGTACCCCATTCTCGGTTCTTAGTACCCATACGCCAAATTCTAATCCTGGGATCCTATAAGGAGGATTTTCTAATGTATATTTACCTCGTAAGAAACATAACCACAAGTTTACCCAAATCACAAAGACAACATCATCATCACATATCCACTAATATAAACAATTGAAAACATTATTGAAAGGGAAAATACATATATAAAAAGTAAAGCTCTAGAAGACAGTTGCACGCTCCAATGCTCAACGCCGCAAACTTAACGCCACCGCACGCATTTATCTTGCATAAGCTTATAGAAAGCTTAGAGGGTGGTGAAAGTGTGTGCGTAAGGTAAGTGCCAAGTATACAATATCAGAGCAAAGCGGAAACATACTGGTAAGTCCATAAATACCATCAACCTTATCCAAGCTATACTGTAAAAACATAATAAGCCAATATCATATATTGAGGAAGCAATGTAGATCAGCTATGCAATGCGGAGACATAGTAAGCCAAATATCACATACTGAATAAGCAATGTAATATGCAAATCCTAACGAGTCCACAAATACCATCAACCTCATCTAAGATATACAATACAGAAGCACAGTAAACCAAATGTTATGTGTTAAGGATGCAATGCAATATGTGATACGAATTAAATGACCAAGCTGAAGTGTGAAGTTGGGATGATAGTACGTGTTATCGCAGGCTATGGAGTCCATCACAAGGGACTTCTATCCAAACTAGTCTCATACCTAAATTTAAATAGTTAGACTCAATGTGGTAAACTCCTGATCTCAGGTTGGTCATGCGCCCCAACCGAAATCCTAGCCATTAAGAAGGTACACAACAATTAGTTGCGCACCACCAGCCCGAGTGGATAGTGAATAAATAGATGAATGAGTAAATATTGAGTATGCAACTCCTTCTCAATAAGTCTACATATCAGTATTATTTATCTCTAGGATCATCACTGGGGTCTAGTACACTCTACGCCAGCTTGCCTCCCCTATCCGAGCGCATAACTGGGTAAGTGGAAGAGACCTCATTATCCGCCTGCCAATATCGGGTCCGGCTCATCGATAACGGACTCATTCCTCAAGCTGGTCAAACTCAACCTAGATATTGCCCCCTCACTCAGGTGGGTAAGGTCACACCCCCTTCCAACCGACCACAGCACAGTGGGAGACGCCCAGATGATCCATCTTGGAAATCAGCAGATAGATAGCTTGATGTATAGATTGAGACTATTTTCAACAACTAGATTGAGGCTAGGATGAACGCGAATGTTCACTTACGTTAGGCTTGTATTTATGCTAAATTAGATTACATGGTAATACCCGAGTACTGGATGTACGGGGTGTTACAATCTACCCCTCTAAAAGAGAATTTCATCCCCGAAATTCAGTACTTCTACCGTGCATGGATAGGACCAATGACAATCTCATTTACAATGCTCCTAGGTATTCGCCATTGTCCCTTAAAGGTGGCATGTTTCATACAAATGTATATAACTAGCTATAAAAAATGGGTTATTACAATCTACCCCCCCCCCCCAAAAGAAAATTTCTCCTCGAGACTTAATAGCGTACATTTCAATTACCAATACCATCCTAATGGTGTACCCTATACCGCATCTGTCTAAGCATGCTATCACGATTTAGATTTAAACAAGTTATAGGTAAATTTTTTCTAAACTTTCATATCTCTATTTTAACAAATTGGCCAATTTATATGTCGAAGTGTGAAAACCCAACTAGCTAGATACAGATCTACCACAACCCTTAGGTTTCCAACCTAATAGGACAACCAAGGTGTTTAAGTTCCATTAAAAGTTAGAAATCATACTGGTATCAACCAAAATTAGCAAATTATTTAAATTCCTACCATCATCAGGATTTCCTATAGTATTTACCAAAGATTACAAGTTCATCTAAGTGGAAACTATTAACAATATTATATCTTTCAATTTATTTTCTTACACTTCTAATGATAGTCCTTTGTTGTCCAAGGTACATTACAGTTTTCCATTTCCAACGTTCGAGCCATCACAAATAGATGGTTGTAGTAGATTTGAGCTCGATACATGGGTCCTATGCCCGCGTAGAACAGAGGACTTACTGGATCTTTTCTTAATCCTAGTAAATCTCGATCTTCTGTCTGATCAAGGCATTGAGATCATCAGAATTTTCTAGGATATGAAATTTGGATCAAACAGCACAACTTTGCTCACGTATGGTTCAATCAACTCGTGACCTCGAGTATTCTAGTCTCCTGGGGAATATCAAGTAATCTTTTATTTTCATAACAAATGAATTTACGTGAATAGATGCGAACGACCATAACACTTCCAATGCGCACTCTGGTCACCTAGTGCACTACCTAAAAGTTTCATGACCCAAAATTCCTACGTGGAAATTTGAGTTTGAAATTTGCCGAGGTCACCTAGGGTTTCAAATCTAATCTCGACATGCTCAAACTATGGTTGAAAGTTTACCTGAGATTTTATAAGTTCACCTCTAATTGATCTTCACGTACCGAAAATTATGAGAATTATTACTTCTAACTAAAGAGATGTGTTAGGGGATTTAATTTACGATTCCTAGCATGATTATTTAAGCTTAGGGAATCCTTATGTTTGATCTAATCTCTGTTGTGGTGGCAAGGGATTTCCCATAAGCCTAAATTCATTTCATTTGCTGAATGTTGTGACGGTATTACCTCTAACTAATGGAATTTTGGAAATTTTCAGATTCTACATCCTTAAATAAAATCAAAATTGTTCACTTGGAAGTCAAGTGTAAGAAATGTTCCCGTCTAGTGTTATGTACATTATAGTGGCTATTTGTTCCCTTGTGATACCCAGGCTTAGTTTCCAAATGTAGACAATTATTCTAATAGCTTACGAGAGAACCCAAGTTTTTATTTCTAATGTCTGAATGAATGAACCTAAAAGGTTCGAAGGACTTAAGTTCAGTTCATAATTTCTAGGATTATCCAAACAACTCTCTCTAAGGGGCCTAAAATATTGAGTGTCTATATCTTCAAAGGGACCTAAGATAATTTCTAAGTTCTTGGGTTATCCAATCAATTTTATTCCCGGGAGCCTAATATTTGAGTTTCTACATCCTCATTTCCTCCCAATTCTAAGGGATTTCTACACAAGTGGGAGTCTTAAACATTTCGAGGGCCTAAAGTTTGAAGTATTTATGATCTCAAAATCTTCTGAAGGGAACTTTTCATAAGTTTCAAATGACTAAATGTTCGAAAGGGCTAATCTCATTTCTAAGTTCTTCAGTCATCCACAAATTTCTAGGGGACCTAAACCTTGAGTCTTTATGTTCTCAGTTTCTCCTATTTCCAATGGAACTCCACATCAATCCTAATGACTATCTTAAGAGTTTCTGAGGGAACCTAAGTTCACTTCTAAGTTTTACAGTTACTCAAGCAATTTTCTAGGGAACTTAGGACATCATTTCTCTATATTTCTTAATTTCCCTTAGTTATTGGGAAATTTCACCTAAGTCCAGATGGTTATTCTGATAACCTCTAAGGGGGACGTAGGTTTTGGATTTCTACATTCTCAAATCTTTCTAAGTCTAATGGAAATTCACCTAAGTTCAAATTTTCAGCTTCAAACATTCTAATTTGAGACATTTAAGGCTTGTATAAGATCATTTTCTAAGGCTAAGTTTGTCTAAACCATGCTCTAATACCAATTGTAACGCCCGTACTTTTCAGGACCCGAGTATGCGACCCATTTCCCAAAAACCCAAGTGTTAACTTATAAAGAGTCAAATCCCATATATAATCTTTTTTTTCTTCATCAGAGTTAACAGATAAGCATAGAATGGACAAGTTAGCATAAGTAAACTTTGTAATTAGATTTAGAATATACAAGAAGTTGCCCATAATAACTTATACAAACCAATGCTTCAACATTAACAAATATAAGATTTGCATACATGAGAGATATAAAAGAAAATATATAAACGAAAGTTACAAGATTACGCAACTTCCTTGACAGGTACAACCACGCATCCTTGACCATCATAACGGCTCCTCATTAGTCTAAACCTGCATATCACTTAAGCCACTCGTACTACCTATACGGTTATATATTTGATGGATGAGTGACCAACTCAGTGTGAATTTCCCTCAAGATTACATACCGCCGCATTAAGTAAGCATAGTTATGAAAACATACAAGGCATACAAAACAATACATGATATGCAGTCTTATTAAATGCATGGATGTATGAGTGCACATCAACTGGGATGCTCATCCAGTTGGCTTTTGGGCAAAATCCATACAATGTAGCCGATCACCAGCAAAAGTACATAGTACATGCATAGTGCCAAACTCACAAAAAGTGGGTCGATGGTATGGGAGCTAGCGAAACGATACCCCAACTAAATTCTATTAGGCACGTGCTACAACATCCAGAATTAGCCACCCATCATCGCCTGAATGCTATGAATGCATGATTAGTCCAACTGTTATTAATCCGTTTACACCCAACAGGTTTAATAAGCTCAAAGGTCACTACAGGAGCTCGTGAGCCAAGTAGGTCGACAACCAGTATAGTGTCTCATTCCACCATCCCTGGCTCATGAGGCTACCACCTTAGGATGTTTAATAGAACCCAATCGACTAGTGGCCAATCATATTCAGTATATGGGGTGTACCATCGCATGGTTGCACAAAATAAAATGTTGAACCCATATAGGGCAAATACTCAAATGAAGCCACATAGGGCAATTATTAATTAAGCCACATAAGGCCAATATCAAACCATGCGATAAGAAACCATCCTTAAAAACCATTGGACACAATAACCCTGGATGGTAGGCTCACATCAATGATCAATTTAAACCACTACTCAATAACCACTAAGTCGAAAGCTCATTACGATCACAACTAGTTGAGTTACATCCCAAGTATGGGTGTATATTCATGGGTAGGGGTTTCCCACTTATGTACCAGTTTAAGTCCCATAAGCAATCCACAAATAATCCACAAGCATGAGATAAATATGCAGTATAAATATTAAGCATGTAATATAACAATTCAATTCCAACAATTAACACATTTGATTATAAAATGGAGATATCAATTATAAATTAAAATAAAAACTATAACATAAGCTAATGGAAAAATGAAAAGCTTAAGGGAAATAAATCATTACCTGATGAACTAAATTATCTTCTAGTGTCGCTAAGTGCTTGTGCCCTTAGAACTAAATCCTACCACAAACCATTAGCTTGTACAATTAGATCCAAGTCCTACGTCCCACCTAGGTTTAAGGTTATAACTTAGGGTTTGAATTATTTATCTTAGGGTTTTTTATTGTAAAAGTAGGATTTTCATCATACGGTTTATTTCTAAGAGTAGAACCATAATGTATGTACAACTTAAATACCATATAATAACAATATGGTTAACTACAATTTAACGTTAATGATATAACTAATATTTGTGACCACGGTAATAATTAGTTTTACAATTGTAATAAAATAGTATAATATATTGTTAAAGATAATATTTCCAAGTGATGGGTACCAATATCATTAATAGTAGTTTCATTTATAGTAACTAACATTAGCGTAAGGTGACTAATATTGTGGTCTACTATTTATGCTAATATTTAAGAGTGACCAACAATGCACTAGTATTTAATAATGATATTATTTTATATGTAATGACTAATATCAATATAGGTAAGTTACTAACGGCTATATATATTCCTACTATTACGAACCTAATAACAATAGGAATGGAAATTAAAATACTACTATTTAATAATGGTAAATATGTTTGTATTGTTTAACATTAATGCAAGTAGTCTACCAATGGCCGATCATGTTTAATTAATCGAACCAATCATCGCAGTACAATTTAGGGTAAATTAAACAATCTAACTTAGGGAGAAAAGTTTACTTACATTAGTCGACTTGGTAGCTCAGCTCAACGCAATTGAGTTATCCCAACTCGAACTCAACACCTGGACGAGACCCGAGCATGACCCAGTCCCAACTGAGTTAACTCGGTTCCAGCCGAGTTGACTTAGCTCAAGCACGCCCACCTCACTCTCTCTCCTTCACTATCTCTTCTCCCTTCCTTCTTCTTATGCACAGAGGTCCAGTAGTCCCTGGACTCGACCTAGCTAACAGCCAGTAGGCCAAATCAGTCCTAAACCGAGTTGACTCGATTTGGCTAGGCCAACCCACACTCTCTCTCCTCCACCCTCTTTTCTTCTCTTTTTCTTCTCTTTCCTTCCTTCATCCTTTCCTCTCACTCTTTTCTCCTATTTCCTCTCTTTTCTCTCCTTTTCATGGACCGAACCAGCAGCATGACGGACCTGCTGTGGTCGGGCCAGCGACTCGGCTCGGCCCGAGCTGGTGCAGCAACGCACCATCTCCCGATCTCTCTTCAACTCTCCATCTCTTCCTTTATTTCTACTCTCTCACTCTCCTCCTTCTGTTCATATGCTGGAACGTCCAGCAATGGACGTCGAGCTCGGACAGACTCGGTCCGGTTCCGTGTGGTGCAACAACCGCACCACCATCATCTTCCTTTTCTTTCTTTCTTTCACTTTCTTCTCCTTTTTCCTCCTCCAGGGACCTCCAGCCGTGAATCTGAACATAACTGGAGTCGGAACGGACTCAAACTACGATGGTAGGTTGAGTAGAATGGCGGGGAAGAAGATGCAAGCATTAATGGCAGATTGCAAACGGGGGTTTATTCCTTCGAACCGATTGTTGTAGTTGGTGTGTATGAGCTCAGAGGAGCTCGGAGAATGGTTGGAGTGAAGCTCCAGGGAGGTTTTCATGGTGGGTTTAAGCTTGAGAGGGAACGACTGTTCTCTCTCTCTCTCCTTCTTTTTCTTTGCTAAAAACCTAGCCTTGGAGGGCTAGGATTTGCACCTCACGGACGGCTGAGATGGAGAATCCCTCCTCTCGCGCGAATTGCTGAGCTGGCTAGGAGAGGGCAGTTTCCGTTTTCGGAAACAATGTGTTTGTAGGACTCTTTTGCAGCAACAATCGTATGGTAACTCGTAAGGAAGACATGGTTTTGGTCTCCCGTAGATGCTCCATCGGATGGACGGTTTGGATTATCTCAACGGGACCAGATGGTGGGCCACCAATCAGAGAAACGGACGCTCGTCCGTCGGCTGGCGCAAACTGAAGAGGGATTGAGAGAAACTTTCTTTTTTAAGAGAAGTTCGGTCAAAGTAGCTTTGACTGTTCAGCTGGTATGGTGCACAGCGAGTGCACCACCCAAGGTACACATGTAACGCATGTGTGGGGTCCACCGTGATGTTTGCGTAAAATCCCAACCGTCCATTCTATTTTGTGGACCCTTCCATAGCCTTTACCAAAGGTGGGGAAGATCCAAGGTCCAAGTGGGCCATATGAGTTGATTCCTAGCTCTAACAGTATTTTTCCATTGATCTAGCGGTCGGATCATCTCGAGATTGAACGTCAACGGTCAAAAGATCCTAATGGGCTATTTTTAAGGCTCTCATCATGTATTACTAACCAATACTAATTATTATTTTTTATATAAATGTTATTACTACTTTACATTACTTATAGTTATGATGACTAAAATCTCCTACACATGCAATAATATAATTTTAATATTAACGTGCTACTATATACATACTATTGATCATCTATTTAATAATACATAATTCATAATATTACATTATAAATAAACATACGTATAAGTGAATTGAAAATATCATGTTTAATTAAAATCGTATTTGGATTCAGTAATATTGTTAAATAATATAAAATTTTATTAAAATAAAAGATAAGATTTTGTATACATATTTATAAAAGATTTTTAATGCTATATTAATATTTATAGTTAAATTATACATTGTAAAATTATCACTCGTTATGTCTATCTAATATAATATTGTTTTCATAATATTTCATGTACGTTAAATATATGCATATCACCCTATTGCAATACATTTTCGGACAAATTATTAAAATACATCTAAAATCTTGATTTATGCTTTTATATCACTAAATATCATGTCATAATAGTTTTAATAATATTATTTATTATTATCATTATTATTATTACTTTTTCACACATGCGTGAAATTTTAATTCATGTCATGGGTCCCACTCTGTAGGTTAGGACTTTCCATCTCATGACTTTATGTTATTAAATATTTACTTATTATTATTATTACCTATATATTGTCATTTATTTATCTTCATTTATTTATTATATCTATATGTAGGATGTGGGGCCACTCGCTGTGCATTATTTAGCTGCCTACCTTATCATTAGGGTCACCTTGGATTAAAGTGAGGTACACCATGTGAACCTCAAATTCCCAAATCAGGTTTATTGAGCACTCAACAATCCAATGATTGGATTGACAATAGCTCTTGGGATTCTAAGGAATGTTTAGGTGTGATCTAGGAGTTGGATGTGAAGCCAGATGATCCATCTTGGAAATCAGCGGATAGATAGCTTGATGTATGGATTGAGACTATTTTCAACGGCTGGATTTAAGCTAGGATGAACGCGAATGTTCACTTACGTTAGGCTTGTATTTATGCTAAATTAGATTACATAGTAATACCCGAGTACTGGATGTACGGGGTGTTACAATGGGCCACATACAATCTCAATGGGCCTCATACAATCATAATGGGCCTTACACAATCATGATGGGCCTTACACAAGGGTCGCATACATCACAATGGGCCTCATCACATGGGCCTCGCATACATCACACTGGGCCTCATCATATGGGCCTCGCATACATCACACTGGACCACAACCCATGTGCCTCAATCACATTACAATGGGCCACAACCCATGAGCCATAAATACACCACAATGGGCCTTGCCAAATGGGCCATAAATACATTCCATTGGGCCTCATCCATGGGCCTCAAATACATCACATTGGGCCTCATCCATGGGCCTCATATACAACATGTCGAGGTGGGCCCTGCACATTCCAAATGGGCCCCATCCGATGGATAGTTTGGATCAAATATGTACACCACGTGGGGACCATGTGGATGGACGGTACGAATATATAACACAACACAAGGTGGGCTGCATAAGTGGGTGGCATAGATGAAACACGTACAACATGGTGACCCACAAACTTGCTGACGTCATACAGCAACTGGATGCTGCTGGACGTCTAGGTTGCTGGCCCAGCGTCCAGCAGATGGACGGTGTAGATGAAATATGTAGATCAGGTGGGCCCCACCTGGATGTGGGTCACCAGAAGGTGGGCCCCATCTAGGTGGGCCACGAAATGGCTAAATGGCGAGGGTGAAACATAAACATCATGGTGTACACAGCAGAGTTGCTGACTACTGGCCCAATTGACGATGGGCCTACCTGGTATTTGGGCCAGCCCCCAGGGCAGTGCGGGCCCAATACAACATCACAGTGGATCCCACCAAGGCATGGGCCACCTAGGGGATGGGCCAACCCACCAATCCACCTCAGACAGATAGACCGACTAGATAAAACGCATACAATCAAGGTGGGCCAGCCCTTAAAATAATCTGGAAAACTGGATGGACGGCTGGATGAAATGCATTTCAATGGGGTCCCACCACACGTGCAGCACCTACAGGGTGGGCCCCACCTGAAATTTACATTTATCTCATTCTCTTTGTACGGCTATAAAATGATCTCTACAAAGGGTTGGACGGTATGGATCACATATGGATCAGCGGTGGGTCCCACTGTCCAGCCATCTAGACGATGTGGATTAGACCCATACATCACAGTGTAGTCCACCATTCAGACATCTGGACAGTGTGGATCATCACATACATCATGGTTGTGGCCCACCGTCTAGCTATCTGGACAATGTGGACCAAACATATACATCAAGTGAGGGCCCCACCGTCCTCCAGATGGACGATGTGTATAAAACACATACACCAAGGTGGGTCCCACCCCCACACGTGTGGGGTGGCCCCACGTCCCAAAACTGATGGATGGCTTGGAAAAACAGATGCATCTCGATGGGTTCCCACACCACCCATCCAGATGGACAATGTGGATATAAGACACTTACATCAAGGTGGGTCCCACCCCCACACGTGCCACATGTGTGGGGTGGGCCCTCATCTCCAAACGGATGGACAGTATGTATAAAATACATACATCATGGTGGATTTCCATAGAACTTGGTGACGTCACTACAACAGCTATGACGTCATTCCGCAGGTGGACGGGCGGTCCGGATCATTTTTCGCCTCACGTGTGGGTGCCACACATACATTCCAAAGGCCCCACGTGTGATGCCGTAAATACATCGCCTATGTAGTCAAAGTGCGGTAGACCACCAATCCGCTTTCTATCAAGTGGGTCCCACGTGGATATGGTCCACCCGCTTTGGATCACCGTGGCATTTGTGTTTTCCTTCATCCAGGCCCACCTGAAAACGGGCAGCAAGGTGGGCCCCTGATGGACAGCGGCGTGGTCCACGTGGTGGACGGCATGGATAAAAAAAAATACATCATGGTGGGCCACAAGATGGGAAAGAGAGATAGAGAGAGAGAGAGAGAGTGATGATGGAGGGACCCCGCCACTATGGGACCCTCAAGGATTACAATACATACATCGAGATTGGTCCCAAATGGGATCCATACCATCAATCGGTAGGCCCCACTTGGCCCATCATAAAAAATGCAAATCTAATCCTATAAACACCCTTCAATTTCGCTTCTTCTAGGCTCCATGGAATCCTTAGCTCCTAGGCTTCCTCTTTGATGGTGAGAGATGAAGATTGAAGGGTGGAGATGAGAGATGAGAGGGGTAAGAAGTGGGCCACATCTAGCTTCTCCTCTCCCTTGGACATTTCCTCTCTTGATACTTGGGATGGAGTGAGAAATGAGAGAGAGAGGAGTGGTGATGGATGGAGTGATGGGATGAGAGGTATGGTGGTGTAAGGAGAGATGACATGAGGGTTAACTTTGGTTGAGAGAGGGATGGGTGAGTGATGGATGTGTAATTGACTAGTACATTGATTGATTGATGTGAAAGGTTGTAAAGATTCTATTGGAATTCGCAATGCATGGCATTTTCCTCGAAATAAATGCGGGCCCACAACTCCTAGCCCGAGTATCGCATCGGTGCGCGAGACACGGCGATGGAACCACGGCGACGACGCGGTAGCAAGGGTACAAGTCTCAGGTTGAGCCGACTCAGATCTACGGGATGCGACTTAAGGTCACGCGCAAACGCTTATTACAGATCACAGGTCACCGAAATTCGACAGGGATGACCGCGGAGTCTACTGTAACGCATGGTCCAGATACCTGGCCTTACACTTCGTGGTCAATTCCATTCATTTCGCGGTCCATTCCACTCACTTCATTCACTTCGCGATGAATTTCCTTCATTTCGCGGTGAATTTTCTTCATTTCATGGTCAATTTCATTCACTACGCGGTCAATTCCTTTCACTTCATTCATTTCGCTGTGAATTTTCTTCATTTCGCTGTGAATTCCCTTCACTTCACGGTGCATTCCATTCACTTTACGATCAATTCCATTCATTTTGCAGTCAATTCTACTCACTTCATTCACTTCGCGGTGAATTTCCTTTATTTCGCGGTGAATTTCCTTCATTTCGTGGTCAATTCCATTCACTTCGGGGTCACTTCCATTCACTTCGCAGTCAATTACTTCACTTCATTTATTTTGCGGTTAATTCCATTCACTTTGCGGTGAATTTCCTTTACCTCACGGTCAATTCCATTCAATTCATCTACTTCGCAGTGAATTCCATTCACTTCACGCAATCATTTGAACGACCTTACAAATAGTCAATTATACGAATGATATAGATTAACTTAGAAAATCAACCGAGTTGGGTCATTGAATGGATTGGATATTAAGGATGTGGATCACTACAAGCCAACCACATGAATGGATTAAGTGAATTGAAATGATCCATGCACATTAATTGTTTGGGACAATGAAAATTGGCCACATCATATGAATGTTTACTTCCGTGAATGTTGAGTCTGTCCAAAAAGAGACGTCAAGACGAAGGACTCAATAAAGGATGAATTGAAATTGAAATGATCAAGCTTAAACCTATCAGCCATGGCCTCATCATCTCACAACATAGCCTCATCATCTCGCAAGTAGCAGAATCGGATCGCAAAAAAAAGTGGATCGTAGATCAACGGCTGATGATCACAGTCCACTTAGAGAAACTGGTGTGAGGCAACGTGAATCAAGAACCATCCTGCCATTCAAAAACAGGGACTGGCCGTTTGATCGAGTGTCAGTTAAGATGATAAGGCGTATGATTAGCTGGGGGATGATCAACAACATCCAACCCACATCTTTCAACAAAGGGACCCTTCCGGATGGTTTGATCGGACCCAAAATCATAAACCACAGTGCAGTTCTTGGACTCCACATAGGCCAACTGCTAGCCTCTGTATACAACCAGCATGCAGAGGACCAACATTATCCGACCAGGACTCAGCACTTCCTGAGGAACGAGAGCTATAAAAGCCTTCCACCTAAACGTCTCGAAACTACAACAAAGGAGGAGAGACAGACAACAAGTGAGATAGAGAAAGAGAGAGCAATGTCCAGCTCCCTGCTGGATGTAGCAGCAAGAAAGAAAGAAAGAGAAAGGAAAAGAAAAGAAAAAGGAAAGAGAGAGAAGAAGAAGAAATAAGACAGATTGATTCGAGTCATGACCGAGTTGACTCAGTGGAAGAATATCATTAAACCTGCTTTTGGGCCAAGATGCTGATCAAGGTAAGTTAAACACTTACATGAAGGTTTTATGTTAAGTTTTAATTTAAATAATAATTAGTTTAAAGATGAGACCTCAAGTTAAGCCCTAATTATATAATTGGTGAAATCTATGGATGAAGTCGAACTTAAAGTGCACGCACTAGGTTCTAACAAGATGAGAAGACACTTCAAAGGTGAGGGTTTTATCTTTTAAGCTTACTTTAATTGAGTTGATGCATTTTATCTCACCTTTATACGTGTCATTTTCATGCCTTTTATCTGTTCTCAGATTACCATGACTTTCTCTCTGTTTTCATTTTAAATTGTCATCAACAATTATTGGCCTTTTTGGATTATGACATGATGTCCATTGCAAGGAGTCTTCCTGGATTCATGTAGGGCTATGAATACAAGCCTTGCTCTTGCCTTTAATCATATTTAAGTTGGCCTTTACCACTCGTCTCATATTTGAGTTGACCTTCGTCACTCGCCTCTTATTTGAGCTGGTCATTACCACTCGTCTCTTTTACCTTAAAGGCTCGGCAGGTGTCTTGATATTCCTAACCTTCCATAGATCAAGGGTTTCTCTCTTGATGCAAGTACTATTTCTAGTGATCGAATAAATATTGTGGATGTAATGCGTTTTCGGTAGCGGCCTTTGGACGACACGTAATTCCATGTTTCACGGGTAATAGTGCACCAGTTGGTGTATGTAAATCGTTATATATACGTGTTATATCAATTATTTTCTTTTAGAGGTTGATTGTCGCAATTAGTCACTCCAATCTGGGTTGCGTGATTACCTGGTCATGTGTTGTGTCCGTCTTGGGATAACCGCATAAATCCATGTTAAATGTGGGACACGCCGGCGAATCTCCGTAGTATGGGATGCAGGGTGAGTCGAATAACTCTAATCATATTCTACATTGTGGTGATCACTAAGTGTGATAAAACGCATATACTTTGCTAGGCATGCATCTCATATAAATTGCTTGTGCATTGATACCTCTTGTAGTTATGGAGTACGAGACATATCAAAACCCTTCCATTACTTTTATGAGTATCTTGAATTACTATTAATCTTAAAGGATAACTATCACTATAAGTAGGGCGTTGACCCTCTCCCAACCGTACAGATTATGCAGGTGACGTACAGATTGAAGACCTAGTGAACAATTTTCCTAAGGAAGATTGTGTTGAAAGAATAAGAAGACAACTTATGATTTAATTTTATACTTCCGCGGCGAACTCTGATATTGTAATAAGTTCCCGTTAAGAGGGTGTTTAATTATTTATTGAATCCTTTTACTATGAGGAAATAATCAATACAGTCAATTTTATTCTCGTGAATGTTACCTTCATGAATGTATCTGGATGTAATCCAAATGGAAAATAAAAATAAAAAATTGAGGTGCGATTTTTAAAGCATCTAATTCATTTTATTATTAACACCCGATTTTCTCGGGCACGAGTACAAACTTTAGCCGTGAAAATTCAAAATGTTACAGTGGCACCCACATGTCTGCACAATTCCGCATTCTTCACACAATTTTTGCTACAAATGTCTATCCTCGGGGCATCAACAAGTCTGATCTTACACAATTCATGTTGGAAATTCTTTATGCCGTCTCCCTACCAAGTGGACACACATGCCAAATTGCCGATCCAGACCACCCTAATTGTGGGCCCAAGTTGGGAAAGGAGAAATGATACGGTCAGACTGGTAGAACTATAATATGTAGACACATCTATCCATAATACACCTAGTAAGGTGATTTATACTTCATAACCGTCCATTCTAGTTTATCCTACTGTGGATGGATATTTATTTAAAATACATATAGATCAGATGATCCTACCCATTCAATTAGTGCCCTTCAGAAGCAACACTAAAAGAAACTATTAGCTATTGAAACAAAGACAGGTGATGACTAGTATTATTTTTGATAAAAACAAATGAGCCTGTCCAATAAAAGTAATCTAAATCACTACTCTTGAATCAATACTTTTGGATGGTCCACCTCTCTTACAATATGAGCTTCAAGCTCTTGAACCTTTTGGCCATTGACATGGGCTCCCTTCTCCAAGTGGGCTTGATTGGGCCTAACCATGTCCATATCAAAAGGAGTAGACAATGCTACATTGGTCTCTTTTCGGAACATTAAGTAGACCAACATGCCTACATAAAGCACCATGCATGGAAAAACGATGACGATGACGAGAATCAAACGGGCCTTCGGCAAGTGACTGTGCACGAACCAGCCCACGAACATTGTACTTAGGAAATACATGTTCATTCCAATCATAGAAAAGCCCAAGGCCCATGAAATTGTCATCACCTATGGTAGGAGGAAACAGATGAATTAGATAAGCAGAAGTTTGCTAAGACCCCACATGTACACACACGTGTGCCAACATGAAACATGTGTGAGAGATCTCATTATATCTTCTTTCTTAAAAATCAGGCTCATGTAGAGAATAAATGGGCACTGTAAACAAAATTTTCTAGCCATCCATATGTTTTGTCTACTTGGGTCCACTGTAGTAGTTCTAAACTGTGTGGCCCACCTGAGGAAAGATCAGATCTCATACATGCCTGCCATATTGGCTTGTGTGTCCACATGTATCTGGGCAAAGCAATAGTAGGATAAGCATGCATTGTAATGGATGAGTGAGAAGAGTGATGATCTCACTGGCAATGAGTTCTGATGGTGGCCCATTTTGATCTTGCTGCTTGTGAACTTGAGGAGAGGAATCAAGGCAAATGGGAGTTCGAATGATAAGATCATCTGCACCCACAAGCTCATGGATGAATATATGTATTTGCGGTATATGCGTATGCATGCATGTATGGTATTTGAAGCTCTTATGGGCTTTTGGATCATAAGTTACTTTACATAAGCTACTTATGCTTCAAGTAACTTATCTTGGTTTTTACCTATTCACTATATAAGTTTGTTTGGTACACAAGATACTAATTGGTGAAAAAGTAAAAAAGTGTATTTGGTTTCCAACATCACATAATGGGCCCAACCTTTGAATGATAGGATTGAATGGACCTATCATCGTATTGGGCCCACCTTGACCCCGCCTTCAGTGTGAACTGTCTGATGTGTGGGGCCTACCTTTAATGTGGATCATCTATCGTGCAAGGTCCACCTTGACCCCGCCTTCAGTGTGAACTGTCTGATGTGTGGGGCCTACCTTTAATGTGGATCATCTATCGTGCAAGGTCCACCTTTGATGTAAGCTATTCATCATGTGGGGCCCAACTTGGATGTGGGTTGTTCATCATGCGAGCCCACCTTTAATGTGGACCATCCATCATATAGGGCCCAACTTCAAAGTAAGTCGTCCATCAAGCGGGCTCACCTTGGATGTGAACTATCCTCATGTGAGGCCACCTTGATATGCATCATCAATCATATGGGGCCCACCTTTAATATCCACCGCCTATCATGTGGAGCCCACTTCGATGTGGACCATCCATCCTGTGGGGCTCACCTTGGATGTGAGCCATTCGTCATTAACACCTTTGGTGTGGACTGCGTATTATGTAGGAGCCACCTTGATGTGGGTCATCCATCATGTGGGACCCACCATCAAAATAAATTGTCTAACATGGGGCTCACTTTAGATGTGGGTCGTTCGTCATTAGGGGCCTACTTTTGATGTGGACAATCCATTATGTGGGCTCACCTTGACATGGGTCATCTTAATGTGGACCCACCTTTGATGTGGACCATCCATCGTGTGGGCTCCACCTCTAACCTCTTATGTGGACCACCCATCATATGGGGCCCTCCTTTTTTAAAACATAAGTTACTTTTATAATGGGGCTTACCAAAGTGTGTGTGTGTGTGTGTGTGTGTGTGTGTGTGTGTGTGTGTGTGTTGGGGGAAGTTAAGAGTTAAAAGGCAAGGGAAAAAAAAAAAAAACTAAAGTAACTTTCATCACATAAGTTACTTTTATAATTGAGCTTATTAAACTTAAGTTTTTAAAGAATGTTTGGGCGGGGGACTTATGGGGAAAAGTAATTTTTATCACACAAGTTACTTTTATAATGGGGTACCTTACCAAAGTGTGTGTGTGTGTGTGTCTATAAACAAGTCATTTTCATCACATAAGTTACTTTTATAATGGAGCTTATCAAACTAACTTAAGTTTTATTTTTATTATTATTATTATATTTTATTTTAAAGTAACTTGTTAACTTACTATGAGTTAAAAGTTGAAAAGCAAGTAAACAAACCTATGGAGATTAGTAATTTTCATCACATAAGTCACTTTTATAATGGAGCTTACCAAAATGTGTGTGAGTTAGTGTGTTGGGGGGAAGTTAAAAGTTGAAAAGCAAGGAAAAAAAAAAAAAAAAAAAACTTATATGAAAAACTAATAGAAATAAGTAAGTTTTATCACATAAGTTACTTTTATAATGGAGCTAACCTAAATTAAAAGGGGTAGGGGGGAGTTAAAAGTTGAAAAGTAAGCAACGTTTCTTATATATAAATAAGTAACTTTCATCACATAAGTTACTTTTACAATGGAGCTTACCAAAAAAAATTCCCTCTCTAGTCCAACCCGGTCGAATTAGCTATTGGATCTTAAAATCATGGTTATGTTGATGGGTACTACTATTGGCGAGCATTTAACATGAAAGGGGCAGCTACACATAGGACAAGTTAAGGCATCATATGGAAGGCCAAGATCGAGCAAAATCCGGTCATATGGCTAGAGACATGGTAAAAAAAGATAGTATAGTATGAACTAAAAATTTAGCATAACGCGCATCATAACTTCCGACGGCCATAACCTTATGATTGTGTATTGGAATCATGCATGTAATGTAACATGTGGTTCGAAAGCTGTCGATGGACTCTGCGTCTTAGCAAATGCCAAAGGCAATTGTCATTCGAAACGGTTTTCTAAAATAAGATCATTTTAAAAGTTAAATAACAGTTTTAAGTTAAAATGTATTATTTTTAGTAACTATTTGTGCTATTTTTAATTGCTTTAATGTTTCAAGGGTCTTTTTATATTTTAAAGTCTTTATTTTGAGTCTTATACTAGAGTTTGGCAAAATTAGATATCTTTACTAAAATTTACTATTATTATTTTGGTGAAGTTACAAATTTAGGTTTATGGCTGATGTAAACCATCTAATTGCTTTATAAAGAAAGCTTAATAATTTTTCTCAATAATGTTATTTTTTTTCTCAATAATATTATCTTTTTATAGAGTTTTTTTAACCATGTGGATCTAGGGTTCCTTGTAAATTTGAGGCATATCATAGAGAAGAAAGATGGTGATTATATGATTTTAGTTTAGGATCACATGATTCTCCTTGTATGAATAGTTTAAAATTTGAAAACTCAACTTGACATAGAATGTTTGTTGAGTCAACTCAAATCAATTAACTTGGATGGGTTTTTCTTGGAATTCGGATTCTCTGCTTACCACAAGCAGAAAAAATCCTATTTTCCTACATCCTAATTGCTCCACATCATCACTGGCATTATTAGCATTGCTACATTAAATGCAGTGTGCAATGATGTGGCCCAATCAGATTACAAGCAGAGGATCTAGATTCTTTTTCGAGCTCTTTCTAAACTTGTTGACAATACTAAATATTTAAAATATAATATTGTTGAGTCTTAGAAATCAATCTCTAAGTTTCATTTTGTCAAATAAAGTCTAATTCATGGCTAGATAGTTTTTTTCTCGAGTATTGATAAAATCTCATTAAGGCAAATTGAGTTTCTCTCTAGTCTTGGTATAATTTGATTGAGTTGAATCAACTCAACATAGGCATGTTGAGTTTAGAAACTACTACTGATATGTAGACATGTATATATATGTGTTTATGCCACCAATTGAAAGATTAAGTACCGAAGCGATGATAATGAGTCGGCCAGCTCCAGATGGACCACTGATGAGAGTAACTACTAAGCTTGGGATAATAGCTATACACCGGGTTATTAGATTTCTCAACCATGACTTCATTTTTAGATCCAAAAAACCCTGCAAAACAAAACAAACAATATATATCCTTATATCAATCTTCTAAAATTTCTTACTTGTTGATGAAAATGATTCTCTATGTGTCTAAGTATACCTGCATGATAAATTGGCCTGCATAGGTCCCTGTAACCGTCGAACTCTGGCCTGACGCTAGCAATGAGACTGCATAGACTTTCGAACTCCAATTTCCTAAGATTTTCTGTAAAAAAAAAAAAACTATTGTGAGATGGGTAAGCGTGAAAATTTAAAACTATAAGGATGTGATTGACCACTCTATTCAATCGAATTTTTACATAGTAGAGACATGGATTAAAAAAGAAGAAGAGAGATTATTGTCTTCTTCTTAAGAATAGTCCTTAACTCTATGAAGGAAGAAATCTCAATAAGTGATCAATAAAAGCGTTATTATTGAAGAACACTATTGATTACCATATATTTAATGTTCTTATATAAGTGAAAGAAATCTTAGGTTCCTAATTTGACTTAAAATAGAAGGTTTTTATAAAATAGTAAAAATAACTAAAAATAGTAATTAAAAAAAAAAAGACTTCTAATCCTACTAAAACTCATAAACAACTTTTAGATGACCAAAATAAAAACTGTACATAATAAATAAACTCTTAAAACGTTAAAAATAGTAAAAACATAAAGTACTAAAAATAATAAGTTAGAAATAAAATTCTCAATTTAATTGTTAAAATTTTTGAATTTTGCAAAGTCATTAGAAGCCAATGAACGTTGGGTAATTGGTAAGTAGAGGTGGGTAGGATCTGACCCTAAACCGAAAGCCAGGGTCGGGTCGGATCAAGTAGTTCCACTCGGATCCGATGCTAAACCGAGTCGAGTTCAGGTCATGTAACAACTCGATCCGATCCAATCCGAACTGGAATCGGGTAGTATAAAGTCAGATTTTACTTTTTACTTTTTTTACTTCTTTTTTTTACCTTTATCCTTCTTCTACACAAACCCTAACCCTACCCGAGCGGGCGCCACCAGATGAACCTATGCGGCAATGCAGCCCGACCTGACTTCCTCTCATTCCCTCCTCCTTTCTCTCTTGATTTCCCTCCTCTTATTCTTTCTCTCCTCCTCTCCCTCTTTCTCTCCCGATTTCCCTCATGTTTCCTTCCTAGCACCAGAGTCTTGGCTCGGCTTGACTTATCCCAGTCCGAATCGACCGGACAGACTCAACTCGATCCAACTCGGTTTCTCTAACCGAGTCAGACTCGGTTCAGGTCAGGCCAATAGGGAATCAGTTTGAATCGAGTTAACCCTATTGGACTCGGTTCCGAATCCGATCGAGTTCAGGTAAGGTACTTGCAAAAACCGGATTGAGTCTAGTTGGACCTAATCCGGTCCAACTCAACCCAATGCCCACCTCTATTGGTAAGGCATAAAAATTGATGGTTTTCCAATAGTATATTACAATACCGAAATGGATAAGTAGTTATGAGGTTATGACCATCTGAAGCATCATTAGGTATTAATAATAAAATGTTAGATACCTTGAGTAAAAAAGCCGCGGAATTAAGAGTGATATTTTCGCAGCGCTCTTTGTTCGAAGATGAGAGGCTAACGTCAGAGCAGATGCTACCGCTAACAGAAATTACAGCCACGTTGATGAGAAATGCCATGAATATCGCGATCCCGCTTTCAATCAAAAAATATCTAGATGCAGTCTGAGCAAACAAGTGAAGTATTAACAACACCCTTATCCATATCTCAAGTGGTAGACAGTGGGGGTGGCTAACAGTGAAGTGTGAACTGACAGTGGGGTAAAACAAAAAAAGTAAAGTATTAACAACGTTGAGTTCATGGTTTCCTGACTTGGTGACTCGGACTGACTCACCTGGTCATGAGGTGAGTGACTCGGACTGACTCACCTGGTCCTGAGGTGAGTTGGGGAGTGACTCGTCCGAGTGGATTCGGGCAAAGTATCCATGGTCCTATCTGATGGGCCTGAATCAAATCTAGAACCTTTTTGGGAAGCTGATTGCTCTGTGGGGCCCACTGTGATTTATGTATTTTATCCACTCCATCCATCCATTTTAGCAGATAAATTTAGGGCTTTAACCCAAAAATATCGAGTGGACCACACCACAGGATTTGAGTTAAGTATGGTAAAATTCTCAGAATCTTAACCGTTAAGTTCACTCACATTGATTCCATGGAAAGAGCGTGGGAATTTTCTTGAAAGAACCAATGCTGAGTGAAGGAAGAGGTTGTGCCTGCACCGTTAATCACAGGGTCAGCAATCAAATCATGTTGCTATTAGTGGTACATTTTTCAATGGATAGGATGTACTCTACAATATGGTGTATAATGAATGGTCAAGATAAAGTTATGATCAGATGGTGTTGATGTTCCGTACACTGCTGATTTTTGGGATATCCCATAATTTAAAGGGGACCCATCAAATTCATGGTGTTGATGTTCGACATACATCACGGTGGGGCCCATGCAGCTCAACCACATAGAACCTTGGCCCTTTTTCACTTCTGTATGTGGTGTGGCCCACACAAGTAACGGATTGACTTGATTTTTGAGACCTAGGCCCACGATGGAATGGTGCATCTGACTGATGGGGTAGATGTTCAAAAAGCATCACGGTGGGCCCACACAGCTCGACCTCATGGGGCGTTAAAATCAGCTCCAGCGCATTGTACCTTTTCCCATATATATATATATATATATATATATATATATATATATATATATATATATATATATATATATATATATATATATATATATATATATATTTGTGTGTGTGTGTGGCCCTTAAGAGTAGGTGAGTATAGACTGTAATTACGGCATGATCAGAGCACCCAAAAGAGCAATGGCATCCCCGGTGGCCCCATGGCCTTTCAATCTAGGTACGAACATCCCCTCCATGATCTGGGCTGGATCGGGCCTGGCCCGGGCCATCTCAGCAAAGAAGCAGCCTCCCATGACCAACATCAGCACAGCTATCACAATCTCCAGCTTCCTTATCTACACAATCACATGCAGACCAACGTTAAAATGGCCCATGATTGGGTAGGTCTGGACGGATTAGATTAAATGTATGAATGGGCCCGGCCCAGATATTTGAAATCTGGGCCCAAATCTTGTTAAGATAATTACAAAAAATGCCACCGAAATCACTTACACCATATCTCTGCAATGCAAGGAGGAGAAGTGTATTCAATCCGGCCAGAAGTACCCCTCCCCAGATGGGTATTTTGAAGAGTATGTTAAGAGCAAAAGCGGTCCCAATCACTATAAGAAATTAAGAAAACCCATCAGCATGTGGCAAGCGTATATGATATCTGGGCCGTTCATCAGGTGGGACTGGCAGTGAATAGTCCCTAGCATAAAAAACGTACTGACTGGACGGTTAGGATTGTCATATCAGTTTTGACTTATGGACTATTCATATGAGGGCTCATTCATTTATTAATTGAGGATGAAAACTCAGGCCCATGCCGGCCCATCTTGGATTGGGCTTTGATGTGTCAACGTGGCCCATTTCCAGCCCTACATGTAACCACGTATTTACTGGCTTTGAACATCAGGCAAGAGATTCCATGTGGGCCACCCACACAGAAGTGGGCCCCACAAGTACCTTCGGGGATGTCGGCGGCAATCACGGCTACCTCTGCAAGGATCCATAAACAGTAGTTGATGGGCTTTGGGTATTCGGCCTTGCAATGCTCTGAAAGATGCTTCCCTACATTCACATGCACAGATCCCACCACATCAACATCCAAAAAGAAATATATGAACGGTTAGATGCAATCATCTGGACCAAAATCTTTGGCGTCCGCACATGTGGGGCCGAACACCCACAGCATATGGCTCTCTGTGTGTCTGGCTATTTGATAGAATTTGGATGGTTGTTAACTAGTAGGCCCATGATTGTTTAAATCTTTGCAAAGATTACAACAATTGGACAAATATTAACCATTTGATCAATGGTCTTTAATATGGACGGTCAATATTGTTTACACAAATTAGTTCCAATAAAAAATTTTGGTCCATCTACTTGTTATGGCCCATCTTCGATTGCCTATCATTCTAACAATTCCATCCATGGTTTGGAAGAAGGATGACTATAGAAGAAAATAAGGCCAAAAGAAGGATGGATTGGATCATCAGAAAACTTTGCCTGGTATCCTCTAAAATAGGTTCTGAAATTAATGGACGGTTCAGATCGATTGATTGGACTGTCTCAGAGCCCCAACGCAACTAGGAGCAGTGTAACTTGTAGCGCTGGACCCACCTCCGTCCCACGCTGTCCACGAATCTTTTTAATGACATGCAGATGCCCAATCATTAATTGGGACCGTTCATTCAACAGTGACATAGGGAGCCATCCATCTTGGAAGAATCAAGCCGATTAGGTGATCTGAACCGTACGAATGAGGCCAGGTTTTTTACAACCGTCTGCATTTTCAGAGCCATAGATCACGTGGTTATAGTCATCGAACAAATGTACTACTTAGGAATCATAATCAATACGAAATTGGAACTATCGGATAGATGGTTTAAAATGATGATTGGACCTATTTTTCTTATCCACTCAATCTTGACCCTCCATTTTCCATGCTATTGATTGGATGCCTAGGATCATTCGATGGGCTTTATTTTTGCAACATGGATTGTTCTTAGTTGTATGAAAGAATAAACGGTTCAATTAGACGATTGGTGGGCCATGCAATAAAAAACTGTCCAACTGTCTGGAATGGACGGACGTGATAAAGCCATTGAAGGACTAACCTGTTGCTACCCCTAAATTGACAGCGCGCGATTGAATCATCAGAGAGAAGCTCAAACCCACAAGCACTATCCACAGCAGCTGTACCCAGAGGGACCTACGTGTTAGGACTTAGGACGTAGATAGGAGTTTTTTTTTTTCTAAAATACAAGATGACGTCATATTGCAATGATCCAAACCGTTCATCTGATGGGCCTCACATTTCATGAGAGGTTTAGAAAAAGCGAAACAGTTCGAACGTGTCGTCATTCGATAATTTTCATTCGAACGTGGACAGTCTTCTTATCCTTTGGATAATCAAATGGTTGAAATATTTCAATCTTAAGTTTATTTAATGAATCTATCATCCACAGTTTGTTCCATCATATAAACGGTTTGGATCTTTGAAAAGGACCCCGTATCCATCTGCTAAGGCCCGTCGGGATGTATTCCAGCAAACCTCGGCAGATGGATAGATGAGGAATGCTGGTTGTGTTCGCGAGAGTATACTTTCATTTCAGCACTCGCGTGGTACAAGATCCAACCGTCCACCTAGTCTATTAAATTGGTCTACAAAGTGGGACCACACTTGATGAACGAGTTGGATCTTATACATATCCCAAGTTGCTAACCGTGAGAGAGAGAGAGAGAGAGAGAGAGAGAGAGTAGACCTCGTATTTGTGTGCAGCTCCAGCTTGTAAATCGGTCTCCACTTCATTTCCACTCAGCCAAAAGGATTGAGAGTGAGTATGATTCATCCATGACTAAAACGAAAAGCAAAGCTCTTTTACACGCCTGTAGAGCCCTGCCCATCCACACGTGGGTAGACGTGCCAATATGAAAAATACGTGTGCTTGATCGGATCTTTCCATCAGATGGGCTACACAGTTTAGATCTTCTGTTTCACACCTCAGGTAGACCACAACATGATGGACGGCCAGGAAAATCTTTTGACCGTCAGTTTACTATTTACATTGTGGCCCACCTGAGGAGTGATGGGAAGATGGAAAGATCAGATCTTTCATGCGCGTTCCATATTGGCACGTGTCCCTGCATGATGGCAGGCGCTCCACACGCGTGTGGAATTAGGAAATCTGGGCCCATCTTGGATTGTGTGTGAAGCCCACAGTGATGTGTGTGTATGACGTCCATCATGTGTGGTCCTTAATTTTCTCCATTGATAATCAGGCTAATGAGAAACTCAAGTGGGCCACCCAATAGCCAACATTTGGGATTTGATCACCCACCATTAAAAACCTTCAGATTCAGATCGTGTGTGGAGCCAACCATGTTTTCTAAATGCCATCCAATCCATTCAGATGTGCCCTTGTATGTGAAGGTTAACCTCAGGCAGGTGGGCCCCACATATTGCCTTGTATGTGAAGGTTAACCTACAAACCTCAGTATTCACTGAACAAATCAAGCATTGCAGGCATGATGCATGCCATATCCAACGGCTAAAAGAGGCATTTTTAAAAAATAATAATAACAAAATAAAAGGACGAGAGATGAGATTGTACAGTTTCCTGGGTCAAGATAAGCCACCGAAACTAGAAAACCGGGCCCCACAAAACCCATGATCTTCTTCCATCCTGAAGTTTCTTCTATCTGAAGAACGCTCATTTCTCTGTGTCCTCACCAATATAGCAATGCTAATTCAATTATATTTCTCCCCTCCTAGCTATTGGAAGTTATATAGAAAATGGTCAGCCGTCCCATCTGGGGACCACCTAACGAGATTCAAAATCACCATTAATCATGGTTAATTGGTGGGACGCGGATTGGCTACTCCCCCTGACACCAGCCAATGGCTGGTGGTCGGTGCTCCATGGGACCCACCATGATGTATGTGTTTCATCCATGCCATCCATCTATTTTGAAGGATCATTTTACGGTACATGACCAAAAATGAGTATATCCCAATCTTAAGTCGACCACATTACATGAAACAGCGTTGAATGAGCGTCGACCATTAAAAAACATTTTGTGGCCATAAAAGTTTTGGATCAAGATGATTTTTGTTTTTTTCCCTTCATCTGGGCCTGTATGATCTAATCAACATATTAGATGTCAAATAAACAGTATAGTGGGCCTTAGGAGGGTTTTAATGATGGATATCCAACCACTATTGTTTTCATGTGGTGTGGTCCACCTGAGATATACATACCTCTAATTTTTGGTATCAAGCCATACAATGATCTGTAAAAATGGATGAAGGGAATGGATGAAACAAATACATCATGGTGGGGCCCACAGAGCACCGACCATCAGCCCCGGGGCTGGTGTCAGGGGGAGTAGCCAATCCGTTTCCTAATTGGTGATGACAGGTCACACTACCTAGTTAGCGAAACTAAGTAGCTATTACATATAAATGCAGTTTATATAGGATTATTCGTGTGTAGCTATTACTCAAGATTTCGCGTTATGTCTAGCAACTATCAGGGTGTGAAGCATTGAGCGCGGATTGCGGATTGTGGGGTTGTTTGAGCTCATTGTGGACTTTGGCTTATTTATTTCGACTTAATTACTTGTACTTTTTTAAATACAGTATTTAAGATTATTTTTTTTTTCCATGGCTACTTACCTTTTTTGCGATGGATCAAAAACCTCTTGGTTTTAAACTATTTTCTAAATATATTATACTAACAGAATGAGCCGTTAACATCAGGAAAGTGTTTTTTGTCCTTGTTTATCTGCATTTATTATTGTTTAGTCCGTTCTTATACTTTTACCATTTACAAATGGCCGTACTACCCTCTTATTTTGCTTTGTGGATCATTACGATGTCTTTGTTTTATCTACGCGTGGAGCTGGGTATAAGACTCGTTCGACTCATTCAAACCCAACTCGACTCGAGCCGAATGGGTGAGTCGGTCCGAATCAAGTAGGCTTCACCCAATCCGAACTTAAACCGAGTCGAGTTTGAGTTATCCAGTAACTCGATCCAATCATACTCGACTCAATTCAAAAATGACTCAACTCGGATTCAGGTACGTGTGTGTGGGTATAAAAACTCTAATTTCTAAGTATCTCTGACTCTATACGCCACACCCGATTCCAACTTGATCCCAAACTCTCTCTCTCTCCCTCTTCCAAGTCTAGCAACCACCCTCCTCCTCCTCCTCCTCCCCCCTCTCTCTCATCTCCACTCCCTCCTTCCCTCAGCTCTCGATTCGAATCGGTGCTAACTCGAACCGACTCGGTACTTTTGACCGGGTTGGACTCAGTACCGAGTCAAGTCGAGTTTGGGTCAAGCCTACTTGAAAAACGGATCTAGTCGGGTCAACCCTAACTCAATCCAACTGGACTCGAAGCCTTGATATATCTACACCATTTATCCATTTTTCCATATCATTTTAGGGCATGATTCCAAAACTGAAGATATTCCAGAGCTCAGCCATGATGATGTCTTTGTTTTATCTACATTGTCCATCCATTTTTCTAGATCATTTTAGAGCTTGATTCCAAAACTGAGGATATTCGGTAGCTCAGTTGGGCCACACGATGGAAAATAGTGGGAGCGAATGCCCATCATTGAAACACTCACTGGACCATGGGGGTTTGTGAGAAATCCATTCCCATCCATATGTTTTGTCATCTCATTTTAAGGCATGGCCCAAGAATAAGGTAGGTCCAAGCTCAATTGGGTCATACAATAGAAAATAGTAGGAAAAATGCCGACCATTGAAATATCTATAGCTATTTTGGGGCCCACTTTGAGCCTTGGATTTGCCTCATTTTGTCCTAAAATGAAATAAATCAGATGGACAAAATGGAATTGTCAAAAAATTCATAGTAGGCCGGTCGGCAATTCTCACCCTGCGGAAACCTGTATGATAGTAGCCAGGTTGTTACTGGATGGTGTTTTGTGGCCCAACAATGATTATGTGTTTTATCTATGCCGTCCATCCATTTTAAATCATTATTTTAAAGTACAAACTGAAAAATGAGGTAGATCCAAATCTCAGATGGACCACACTACAGGAAAATGAAAAAAGCAGTGGTACCTTAATGCCTGATATTAAAAATTTCCTAGGGACCTTTGTAACGCTTGTTTGCCATCCGACCTGTTGATTAGGTTAGGAAGACCCTGACGAAAGGAAATAGCAAGTACCATCTTGATCCAAAACTTTTGGGTTTACGAGAAGTTTTTGATGGTAGGCGTTCAGTTAATGTTTCCTGTGGTGTGGTCGACTTGTGACTTTGATCTACCTCATTTTTGGGCTCATGGCCTAAAGTGATCTGGAAATTTTGATGGACGGCCTGGATAAAATATATACATCATGGAGGCCCACTGAGCACCATCCAATGGTGAGTCGCTCATGATGTATGTGTTTCATACATGCTGTCCATCTATTTTTCAAGATCATTTTAGGGTATGAGACCAAAAATGATCTCAAGTGTACCACATCACAGCAAACCATGTTGAATGAACTTCGACCATTAAAAATTTTTTGGGGGCCATAAAAGTTTTGGATCAAGATGATCTTTGTTTTTTCCCTTCATCTAGGTCTGTATGACCTAATCAACAGATTGGATGTCAAATACACAGTACAGTGGACCTTAGGAGGATTTTAATGGTGGATATCCAATCACCATTGTTTTCGTGTGGTGTGGTCCACCTGAGATTTGTATCCCTCTCGGTTTTGGGATCAAGCCATAAAATGATCTTTAAAAATGGATGCACGGCATGGATGAAACACATACATTATGGTGGGGCCCACAGAGCACCGACCACCAGCTACGGGCCAGTGGCAGGGGGAGTAGCCAATCCGTTTCCCATTTTTCCTCTGTTATTTGACCAAAGTTGGATTGTGTTTGTATATGGACAGTTGTCTTCAGCAGCATCCGTTCAAGTGCTTACCAAACACCCTCTATACCGAACCTCAACAGCTCCATTTTGAGAAGGATTTTGGCAGCCCCCGTGTGGGGCCCACTGTTTCTGGTGGATCCACACCATTGATCTGAAAGAAGCTACGATGTATGTGGCTAGGATAGATGACTCTAATCCTTGTACCTGTGCCCTACATATTGGTAAGCGGAATAGCCTAACAAATATCTGAAACATCAGGCTTGGATCTGATGGATAGAATCATTTGGATCGTTGGGGTACATATTTTCAACGGTCTGGATCACCGAACCATGAACCCCACTTCTATGGAATGGATACACCAGGAAACTGTTTGCGGTCTCATGCATCAGGAGCGTTCATCAAAAAGTAATTTTAGTCGCTTTGTCACGGGATCTTCTGGACCGTTCATCGATAAGTTCGCATCATGGATGGACCACAAGGCGAAAACTCCCACTTACAACGTAAGTAAGACATAACAGCACTGAATACAACTCACCTTCCTATGGAGGGTGAGGATATCATATCAGTGAGGTTTTAGCTTGGTGGGCCATATACAGTGGGACTTTATGGATGAAGGGTCCTGATAATCCGAGGCAAAAGAAAGCCAACAAAAAGGGCCAGCCTTGTTAGCAAATCTCTGTAAATATCTATCTTGAGGGTGTAATTAAAGGAGTAAGAAGAGTGCAGAATGTTAGATTATGCATGGCCCATTAGACCTCTTGTATATGAATACATGATATATATGTGGATGTGATATTCCTCTTGCAATTAATATTATTATAATGTTACCTATTATAATTTCAAGGCTTGGATTGCATTTGTCTGTGTTGTAGACATTGCGCACGTGTAATGCATGATACATCCATTTATATCATATGTATCTCTGCCGTAATTAGAGGTGGGCAACTTAGGCCCGATCCGGTGGATCCGACCCGATCAGACCTGACTCGGTACCATTTCGAACAGAACCGATGGTCTGATCGGGCCTGATTGATTCTGATGGTCTATATCCGAATGTATTTCGAATCGGGTTCGGATAGCACTGTATCCGAACAGATCTGGTCCGAATACCCGGACCGAATGGGTCCGAACTAACCCGAACAGACCCGATCCGAAACGACGTCGAGTATACTATAAATACCCTTTTTTTCACCCAAACATTTTACCCTAGCTCATTTTTCCCCCCAAACCTCTCCCTCTTTTTACCCTAGCTCGATTTTTTCCCCATAACTCTCCCGCCCGAACGAGAACGTGTGAGCTTCCTCTCCTCTTCTTCTTCCTCTCCTCTCCCCTTCTCCTTCCTCTCCTCTCATCGCTCGATCGGAATCTGGTCATCATTTCTTCTACTAAAGGTGAGTAGAAGTCTCGAAGCAGCTGTTCTAGCTCCAAATTGAGTTTTGCAAATTTAAATGGCACAAACTGCTTTTATGGTGTGTGGATGGGTTTTGAAACATGAGTTGCGTACTGAAATGATAGATTTGTAAATGTTGGATATAGTCTTTTGACAAGCTTGCTGGAAAATGCAGAAAATTGGTTTGGGCATGTGGCTTTGACTTGAGAAATTTTTAGTAATTAAGTTGAAATGAACTTGGGAATGGATGGGTGGATATTTCCTGTTTCCTTCCAATAGAGGATCTACCATCTTTTTATTTCCTTTTCATGCTTTCAAGTTGTTTGTCATAAATGATTGACAACTATAATTTGCAGGTCCGGGATGAGCTTGATCACCTTCTAAATGAAGATGATGATATGGCTGAAATGTATTTAACAGAGAAGCTGTTGCAGCAACGCCTCAATGGGTCATCATCTCTTTCTTCTCTAAATGACAGAGATGGCATGGATGATGGCATTCTTCACTCTGATATGGATGATGACAGATACTCTTTTCTTTTTCTTTTTTCTTTTTCTTTTTCTTTCTTTCTTTCTTCTTCTTATTTTTTTTTTTTTAATTTTTTTAATTTTTTTTAATGACGACAGCTGTACTAGCTCCAAATTGAAACAAAATTCAAACACCAGGAAGATTATTCCACTAAAAACAATAATAAATGACCATTAAAAACTATTTGTAGGCCACAGGAAAACAACCGATTTGAACCTGGCCCAATCCGATCCGACTTGGTTTTCCTGACCGAGTCGGACTCAGATCGGTCCAGGGCAACATGGGTTAGGATCGGATTGGGTCAGAGGACCAGGACTCGGTCCTATATCTGACCGAGTTCGAATCAAGCCATGCAGAAATCGGACCTAGTCGAGTTGGGCCCAATCCGATTCGACTCGGTTCGATGCCCAGCTCTAGTCGTAATTTACGAGATAATCGGGATGAGATGTAATTTATGAGATGATCAAGATGAGATTTCAATAATCATAAAAGCTTATACTACGGAGCTAAATCGATCATGGCCAGCTGGACTCGGCTGGGCCGGCTGGGCCACTATCTGACCTTAGCTTGAACTTGACTCGGCACTCCTCTTGTTTTTTTCCCTTCATCTAGTTCTATATGACCTAAGCTAATAGATTTGGATGTCTAATAAACAGTACAGTGGGCCTTAGGAGGATTTTAATGGTGGATATTCAATCACTATTATTTTCCTGTGGTGTGGTCCACCTTAGATTTATATCCCTCTCATTTTTGGATCAAGCCCTAAAATAATACGTAAAAATGTAGAATGGATGAAACACATACATCATGGTGGGGCCCATGGAGCACCGACCACCATCCACCGGGCTGATGGCAGGGAATCCGTTTCCTCTATAAAAGGGTCGCGGATTGCGTCCTACCCCCGCCCGTCCATAACCATGAACGGACGGTTCGATGGGCGGGCCCACCGTTATGTATCTATTTATCCATGCCGTCCATCTCTTTTGTGAGGTCATTTTAATAAGTTTGTTTGCATTAAATGTACAGATGAAGAGATCCGACGCGCAAGTGAACCAAACGGCAGATGACTCTTGCATTTAATGCAGCCTAGGTTATTAAAAGGGATGGACGGCTAGGATGTTTTTCATTTTGATGCGAGGATGACTCCTGCATTTAATGCACATGAGCTTTCCATCGTATAGGCTGCACTGTTTAGATCTGTTCGCGTAAGGTCTCGTTTGCAAGCATGGATTTAGGACCCCTCTGGATTCAGAGCCCTGGATTTGAAATCCTGGTGTGTTTGTCACCCCGGATTCATAATCAACTTTAATCTAAAAGTAGTTATGCATTGTATATTTAAATCAACTTTAATATCTTTAATTAGTTAACCTATGTAATGTTTGAGACAATGGTTCTAATAAGCCTGAAATATATACTTTGTTTGAAAATGATGAAATTCCAAGTCTCAAATGGGCTATAAGCACAAGATTATATCTAAGTAACTAACCAACGATTTTTAACTGTTGATTTACATGGACAATGTTTGGACGGCACCGATCATCATATTAAAGTAATTATAGTGATGCAATTATTTTGGTATATCATCAGCAGACCTTGTGTCTAATAGATTAATTGTCTAGTGACACACATGTTACACATGTAACTTTTGAAAAGATTTTGAATGTAATCCAAACTTTGACTGTCGATTTCAAACCCTGTTGGATTTCAAATCCCCCAAATCCATGGTGCCAAACGACTCCTAAGGGCCTGTTTAGGAGCATATATTTAAAACCCCTCGGATCCCTGGATTTGAAATCCTCTTGTTGTGTTTGGCACCCTTGATAGAGAATCAACTTTAATCCCTAGTGGGGGTGGCTAACAGTGAAGTGTGAACTAACAGTGGGTGTACTAACAAGCTAACAAAATTTTTTAAAAAATACTTTAATCCCAAAGTAGCTATTTATAGTATATTTGCAAGGATTTGAATTTAATTTCAAAATCAACTTTAATATCTCTAATTAGTGAGATTATGTAATTTTTGACACAATGGTTGTAATAAGCCCCCTGAAATATATACTTTGCCAAAAAATGATGAAATTCCAAGTCTCGGATGGGCTTCAAGCACAAGATTATGTCCAAGTGACTAACTAACGATTTTTAACCGTTGATTTATATGAACAATGTTTGGACGGTGTTGATCATCGTATTAAGGTAATTATAGTAATGCAATTGATAATCTAATTATTTTAGGATATCATTAGTGGACCATGTGTCCAATAGATTAATAATCTAGTGATACACATTACACACGCAACTATGAGAATGATTTTAGATGTAATCCAAGGTCTCCCCTTGGATTTCAAACCCCCTCAATGAGGGGATTTGAAACACTTTATGGTGCCAAACGACCCAGGGGATTTGAAATCCCCCCAAATCCATGGTGTCCAATGACTCCTAAGAATGAGGCTATTTCACACATCAGGTGGGCCACAGTATACAAAAGAAAAGAAAGGTTAGAAAATTTGTTTTATCATCATGTTACTTGGTCTATTGTAACCTACCTGACGTGTAAACCGTTGAAAATTTTAAGCTTTGCAGTGTTGTTTCCAACCAAATGTAAAGGTCAGATGTAGGGTTGTTAACTGGTTGGGTCCTAGAGTTTTTAGACCAGTATGATTGGGGTTGGGTCTTGTTAGGTCAAGACCCGGACTAGACTTTTGGATTTGAGTGGAGTTCAAGTACCAAGCAGATTGTACCTTGGTTTTGAGTGAGAGGTTTGGGTTGTGCCACGTTACTAACAAGCATTCACATGGTTTAGAAGTTTTTAGGTGGATGCCATTGTTTTATGTGGTTGTGGTGTGGACCACTTAATGATTATATAGACCTGATTTTTGGAGCATTTTATTATCTAAGTGGGACTCACTTGATGAGCAGGTTGGATCGCACACAAGTAAGTCACGGGCCAGTCTCGGCTATTAAAGAGTACAGGGATATGTGGAGCCCCAAGTATGTAACCCAACTTAATTAGATCTAATTAGGGCTGACGTTGGGTGGGTTCAACCCCACCGACTTGTGACTAACCCGACATTGGGTTGGGCTCGGGCAAGATGTCAATAGAGTTGTACATGAACTGAGTTAACTCGATTAGCTCGCTCAACTCAACTCGAAAAAGCTTGATTCGACTCGGTTCGAAACTAAGTTCGAGCCGAATCGAGCTGATTTTTTTTTGTTTAAAAAAATTTCGAACCGAGTTCGCGCTTGCCCAAGCTCGACTTGACTTAGATCGAACCACAACTCAAATCGAACTCGGATCGAACTAGTTCGGTGACTTGGTTACTTTGATATTGATGGTGCTCACCAAGCGTTCAATGAAATGACTCAACGAAGTGTCGGCTGATGGCAAGGAAAGTATGTATATGAAACACATACAATTTTTTATTGATTTTGATGTTGCCTACAATGTGTTTGATGAAATACCTAAAAAACATCTCCTGTTATTTTACATATAGGGAGAATTTGAAGGTGCAGTCCATGTGTTTGTGAAAATGCTGCACAGGCGAACTCGGCTCGAACTAGCCCAAGCTACTGATCGAACTGAGCCAAGCTGGCCAGTCAGGCTCGAGGATCTAGTTGAGCCGAGTTTGATATGGGTGAACTCGACCCGACTTGGTGTCGACTCGATCTGACTTAATACTTGTGACCATGTTGGACGCAGTCTAGATTAGTCTAAGCTTGACCTGGACTCGGATTGGGTCACGTATACTGGATTCGATACTGATTTCAAGTCAGGCCAATTTCAAAACTAGATCGAGTCAGGTCAGCCCTAACTCAGTTCGACTCGACTCGATGCCCAACTGTAACACCCCAGGTTTTTAGGGGCCGTGTAAGAACTCGGCTCCCGAATTCCCAGGTGTCATGGGTGCCCAAATGGGCTTCATATTTTAATTACATTTGAATGATCTCATAAATAATGGGGGATTTAGCAAGGCATGAAGCATAAGTACGTCATAAAGCAGTATCAATTGCTACTAAATATAAAAATATTCAAACCACGAATCCAAAATCATCTAAATAGGGAACTAGTCCCACCTATACATGACCCAAAGTGACTAAGGCCCTGGTCCATACCCCGCGGTAGCCCGAACTCAAACTAAAAGGATCCACCGAAAGTCTGGAAGAAGGGAAGCTCCTATTCCCTATCCTTGCTCACCTCGCTCTGCTCGTCGAGATCCGCCTCACCTGCATCTAGTAAAGGGTCTGGTTTGTGTTTAAAACACCGTCCCAGAGTGGGAGTAAGTAGCTAACTCAGTGGTTACTATTAGCCTTAAGTTATAACTAGCAGCAATTATATGATAAATTTAATGAAAGACATACATTCACAGATCCCTAAATGGCTTTGTTAATGCATATGCATGTATTATGATATGATGCATGACCTCGCAACAACACTCCCTCAAGCGACTTCGTCTAACGATAGCGCATGACCAACACTCCCTCATTGCGACCTCAACTGCCGAGTCGACAAATTCTAGCTAACGCGATGCGTGAATAATGTTAACCGAGTATTTAGTTAATTCCATTCATCCAGCAGATTGGAAAAACTGGTACACCCCACGTATCATTGTCCTTAGCTAGTTACGAGGCTTGCCCTCAGCTAGTCGAGGCCAAGACCCCTCAACGTGCGAGGCCAGGACCCCACGATCTTTGATCTCATCGGGTTCCCCATCCTCGATTTCAAGCACATGGGGAGTGCTGAGAAGAGGGATCGCTCGCGGTCACTACGGGGAAGCTCGTCACCTCAACGTAGGCCGACAGCTCGGACACAGTGTCCCATTCCACCACGCCAGGCTCTCGAGTCAGTGGATTGGTTTCAAATGGTTATCAATAGGCTTTAGTGCTTGAAGGGTGTTCCGGGTTCCATACAGGCGTGAGCAGACATAGTTAACGAACATGGTTGGTCAGTGAGCGAACTAGACCGTGCGAGTTCAGGAGAGTACATGATAGACGACATCGAGTACAAGCAACCCATGTAGTCTAACTACTATCTCCCATTCACATCCGCCCAAACTCGCTGGTTTAGCCGCAGGATGGTCCTACCAACGGGACTACCTTCTCCCACTTCAGTTCCCTAACCAACCCAAGGGTTTATGACATTCAATGACACTTCAACGAATCAGAATTCATCATCTAACACAAGTGATGTCACATACTCATACATTAAACATATAAATTCAGATTTTCTACAACTGCAACTACTAACAATGAAATAAATGTGTGTGTGTTGTGTGGGGTTAACAAAGAGAACAAGAGCTACGCATCATTCATAGGACAAACATACAACAAGGATTAATGCAATCATGTATGCCACAAGAAAAGTTATACTAGGATCGCATACGAGATGAACATACCGTACCAAATCAAGCCTAATCATGTTGAAGAGCAAATAAACAACACTCAAACATGTCATGGAATTTAGTAAAATCATATATGGGATAAACATGCCACACCAAAATCAAACCCAATCATATTGAAGAGTAAATAAACAACACTTATTCATTTCATGGAATTTAGGGGCACCTATCATGTAGGGTCTTGGCTAGGCTCTCTCTAAATTACTCAAATACCTCATCCTAATATTCATAATCATTAAACTCATAGTAAAATTGGTGCTAGGCCACCTAAGGATAATAGTCCGCACCTACGGATCGTCATGAGCTTGCAGAGTCAACCTAGGGTTGCCAAATTCGCAGGTCAATTTGTAGAGATCCTGAGTCAAATGTACTTACATATTAGAATACATGCAAGGCCTAGCTTAACACAATAAGTTTCTAAGGAAGAAGAGTGATTACTTATCCAATCGGCGAAGAGTTATTCTTGTGGTTGTGGGTGAGGGATTTCTTGAGGAAGAGGGAAGGAGTTGCAAGACTCTACCTCCCTTGGGCCTCACCTTCAACTACGGCTTACCCTCTCCCCCTTCTTCTTTCCCTCCTTTCTCTCCCTTCTCTCGTTCTCCTCCTTTTTCTTCTTTTTTTCTCTTTCTTTCTTCTAGGGTAGATTCGTATGGGGAGAGGGGTGCCAAAATGAAACCCTTATATAGGGTCAGATTTGATGTAAATGGCCCCAAGGGCTAGGCTTTTACTATACTAACCCTATGGGAGGTCTTTCTAACCTCTATGGCCCACTATGGAGCATATATATTGATATACATCGTAGGATAGTTAGCCCTAATGATGATCTTCGTATGGATATGATCGGCTTACCATTTGGATACGTCAATCGACAGATATGATTAGAAGTTTGTTCAACAATCACCGATGGTCGATCGGGGCCGCGGCTATACAGATATGAGTAGGGAAATATCCTTACTCCACATGTGAAGTTTGGTAGTAAACTGACGGTCTGAAATCCTCAACTTTGCATAAAAGTGGACAACCCAATTCACCTAAGTTTCAACTTCTTCCTTTAGGGTATTTGCACTTCTCATGCACTCGTCCTTTGGCTCAAGTTGAGCGGTTCTTAATAGTACCCAGGTCCGACTCCAGCGATGGACGTCAAGCCCAGTACGACGGACATTATTCTATAGTTTTGGAACTAGTGACCCACCAACGAGCGATCTAGAGCTTGTTCAGGAAATCAGGGCATTCCTTGGATGAATTGGGTATTGAGATTTCTCGTGGGCAATGATTAGGGTTTGGATTAACTATATTCATAGTGTGGCCTATTTATAACTAGTGAAAGTGGAGATTTGGTCATGATTACTCTAAACCGTCGTTTTTTAGGCTAAAAGAGTAATGGGGTAGATTTTCTATTAGTCAAGATCCGGGCCTTATCTGACTCGGCCTCGGTTAGATCTTTAATTTAGTTATGATTGTCTTGATTAGTTAGCGATGTGTGGTTAGATTTGGGCCCTATGTGAGTAAATCATGGGACTAAACTTGATGTTCAAGTGATCAGGCGGATTCGTTAGCTTCCTACGGTTAATTAATCAAACTTGTGCAGTTCTGTACTAGTTCCACTTGTGTATAAACTAACATTGATTGCTAATGGTCAGTAAGTGATAATATAAGTTAATTATATAAAAAAAATCAAGAATTTTTTGAAATCCAAAACAGTGAAAATTTAAGACGTTACAATCCACCCCCCAAAAACAATTTCATCCCTGAAATTGCCTAAGGGTAATAAGTAAAGATTTTTATTATTTCATTTACCTAAGTTTATTGATTTCAACTTTCTATGCGTGGTAGGGTGTATACTATCTATACTAGTCTGGCTCATTTTAGTCTACCCTCCTTAAAACTTTTTTACCGTGATGATTTACTACAATTTATTTATTATCTATTTATTTATTTTATTTTATTTTTATTTTATTTTTATATGAAACTAGACTTATTAAGCTTCAATCTGGCTTTTAAATCACCTAAATCGAAGTTGTAACGAAAGAGATGAATTTTTGAAGTTGACCTAAAATTGCAAGAAATTTCGGCGGGGGCAATGCCGAAAACTGGCGGGGGCTGCGACTGGGGCCACGCGGTCCCCTAGACTGTCGGCGGGGGCTGCGGTGGGGGCTGTAGCGGGGCTCTTGCGGACTGGCAAGGGGCCACGCGGTCTAGCTGGGGCTGCGGCGTGGGCTGCGGCGGGGGCCACTACGGCCAGGAGGGGCCGCTTGTTCTTCGGCTTCCCGGACGCGAGTAATGTCCCCCGAGACATGCCATATATGAATTTGGGGTACGAGAAGCCGATCTACATAATGAGCCTAGTCATTTAACAAGATTCCTCCCAGTTAGTGGTTAAAATCTAATTTATATACATTTTCACTATTTATGGTAAATTTTCGTTCATCCATAGTTCTTTATCTCCGAACGGGTCGGAAGTATCAAGTTTGGCCCGGTGTTTGCTCATTTAATCTAGGAGAATGGTCTCGACCATCTAGTCATTCAATTTGGGGCTCGTTCCAATCAATGGGCCGAGGTACTGTAAGACTCTCGGATCCATTTCTTAGCGTCACTACACTCTTTCGCTCCCCAATCCTAACTCTCTGTAAGTCTTACCTTTCATCTAAGATGGTCGGTTCAGGGCCTGGGGTGGTTCCAAGCATTTCTGTATCTCTATTGCATTTTCTCTCAAGTTAGCGGACGCGTTAGTGAGTTCATGGTCCACGGCGCAATCTAAATCTTTCTATTCGTAAACCCTAACATTTTTGTTTTCGGACTTGCCAAATGGCATGATCCCGAGATCCTATAAATGTCTCTAAGTTCGCTCGTTCCCTCCTAAGTCAGTGAATCCATTATGGTAAGTTCATAATCAACAGCCTAATTTAATCCAAACCATTGCTCTAATACCATTTGTAACACTCCGGGTTTTCAGGGGCCGTGTAAGAACTCGGCTCCTGAATTCCCAGGTGCCATGGGTGCCCTAATGGGCTTCATATTTTAATTACATTTGGATGATCTCATAAACAATGGAGGATTTAGCAAGGCATGAAGCATAAGTACGTCATAAAGCAATATCAATTGCTACTAAATATAAAAATATCCAAACCACAAATCCAAAATCATCTAAATAGGGAATTAGTCTCACCCATACATGACCCAAAGCAGTTAGGGCCCTGGTCCATACCCCGCAGTAGCCCAAACTCAAACTAAAAAGGATCTGCCGAAAGTCTGGAAGCAAGGAAGCTCCTCTTTCCTATCCTTGCTACCTCGCTCGACTCGTCGAGCTTCGCCTCGCCTGCATCTAGTAAAGGGTCTGGTTGGTGTTTAAAACACCATCCCAGAGTGGGAGTGAGTAGCTAACTCAGTGGTTACTATTAGCCTTAAGTTATAACTAGCAGCAATTATGTGATGAATTTAATGAAAGACATACATTCACAGATCCCTAAATAGTCTTGTTAATGCATATGCATGTATTATGATATAATGCATGACCTCGCAACAACACTCCCTCGAGCGACTTCGTCTAACAATCGTGCATGACCAACACTCCCTCATTGCGACCTCAACTGCCGAGTCGTCAAATTCTAGCTAATGCGATGCATGAATAATGTTAGCAGAGTACTTAGTTAATTCCGTTCATCCAGCAGATTAGGGAAACTGGTACACCGCACGTATCATTACCCTCAACTGGTCACGAGGCCAAGACCCCTCAACGTGCTAGGCCAGGACTCCGCGATCCTTGATCCCATCGGGTTCCCCATCCCCGATTTCAAGCACATGGGGAGTGCTGAGATGAGGGATCGCTCCCGGTCACTACGGGGAGGCTCGTCACCCCAACGTAGACCGACAGCTCGGACACAGTGTCCCATTCCACCATGCCCGGCTCTCAAGTCAGTGGATCGGTATCAAATGGTTATCAATAGGCTTTGGTGGTTGAAAGGTGTTCCAGGTTGCATACAGGCGTGAGCAGACATGGTTAACGAACATGGTTGGTCAGTGAGCGAACTAAACCGTGCGAGTTCAGGAGAGTACGTGACGGACAACATCGAGTACAAGCGACCCATGTAGTCCAACTATTGTCACTCATGCGCATCCGCCCAAACCCGCTGGTTTAGCTATAGGATGGTCCCACCAACGGGACCACCTTCTCCCACTTCAGTTCCCTGACCAACCCAGGGGTTTATGACATTCAATGACACTTCAACGAATCAGAATTCATCATCTAACACAACTGATGTCATGCACTCATACATTAAACATATAAGTTCAGATTTTCTACAACTGCAACTACTAACAATAATATGAAATAAATGTGTGTGTGTTGTGTGGGGTTAACAAAGAAAACAAGAGCTACACATCATTCATAGGACAAACATATAACAAGGATTAATGCAATCATGTATGCCACAAGAAAGGTTATACTAGGATCGCATACGAGATAAACATACCATATCAAATCAAGCCTAATCATGTTGAAGAGCAAATAAACAACACTCAAACATGTCATGGAATTTAGTAAATTCATATATGAGATAAACATGCTACACCAAAATCATACCAAATCATGTTGAAGAGCAAATAAACAACACTTATTCATTTCATGAAATTTAGGAGGACCTATCATGTAGGGTCTTAGCTAGGCTCTCTCTAGATTACTCAAACACCTCATCCTAACATTCATAATCATTAAACTTATAGTAAAATTGGTGTTAGGCCACCTACGGATCGTCAGGAGCTTGCGGAGTAAACCTAGGGTTGCCAAACTCGCGGGTTGATTTGTAGAGATCCTTAATCAAATGTACTTGCATGTTAGAATACACGCAAGGCCTAGTTTAACACAATGAGTTTCTAAGGAAGAAGAGTGATTACCTATCCAATCGGTGAAGAGTTGTTCTTGTGGTTGTGGGTGAGGGATTTCTTGAGGAAGAGGGAAGGAGTTGCAAGACTCTACCTCCCTTGGGCCTCACCTTCAACTACAGCTCACCCTCTCCCCCTTCTTCTTTCCCTCCTTTCTCTCCCTTCTCTCTTTCACCTCCCTTTGCTTCTCTTTCTCTCTTTCTCTTTCTTTCTTCTAAGGTAAATTCGTATGTGGAGAGGGGTGCCCAAATGAAACCCTTATATAGGGTCAGATTTGGTGTAAATGGCCCCAAGGGCTAGGCTTTTACTATACTAGTCCTATGAGAGGGTCTTTCTAACCTCTAGGACCCACTATGGGGCGTACATATTGATATACACCTACGATAGTTAGCCTTGATGATGATCTACGTATGGATATGATCGGCCCGCCATTTGGATGCGCTAATCGACAGATATAATTAGAAGTTTGTTCAACGATCACCGATGGTCGATCAGGGCCGCGGCTATATGGATATGAGTAGGAAAATATTCTTACTCCACGTATGAAGTTTGGTCATAAACCGACGGTCCGAAATCCTCAACTTTGCATAAGAGTGGACGACCCAATTCACTTAAGTTTTAGCTTCTTCCTTTGGGGTATTTGCACTTCTCATGCACTCGTCCTTTGACTCAAGTTGAGTTGTTCTGAACAGTATCCAGGTCCAAGTCTCGCGATGGACGTCAAGCCCAGTAAGACGGACATTATTATATAGTTTTGGAACTAGTGGCCCACCAACAAGCAGTCTAGAGCTTGTTCGAGAAATCGGAGAATTTCTGGTGAATTAGGTATTGAGATTTCTCGTGAGCAATTATTAGGGTTTTGATTAACTATGTTCATAGTGTGACCTATTTATAACTAGTGAAAGTGGAGATTTGGTTGTGATTACTCTAAACCGTCATTTTTTTAGGCTAAAAGAGTAATAGGGTTGATTTGGTTTATTAGCCAAGATCCGCGCCTTATCTGACTCGGCCTCGGTTATATCTTTAATTTAGTTATGATTGTCTTGATTAGTTAACGATAGGTCGATTAGATTTGGGCCCTATGTGAGTAAATCATGAGACTAAACTTGATGTTTAAGTGATCGGACGGTTTCGTTGGCTTCCTACGGTTGATTAATCGGACTTGTGCGATTGTTTACTAGTTTCACCCTTGTATAAACTAACATTGAATGCTAATAGTCAGTAAATAATAATATAAATTAACTACATAAATAAAAAAAATTCAAGAATTTTTGGAAATCCAAAACAGTGAAAATCCAGGACGTTACACCAACTCTATATATGATTTAGAGTTTAGGATTTAGGGTTTAATGAGATGAATCTGATCCATTAAAAAATTTACCTCCGGTGGTCCATAATCAGCTAGACATGTCAATGGTAAGGATCGTCCATCATGATGAAAACATGGACCGTTCTGATCATCTGTCTGTCCATCCTTTGTTGTGGGCTCCAATGTGGGCCCCACCATTTTTGTCTCTGATCATCAATGACTGTGCAATGAATAAAATAAACATAGATAGATTATATAAAACGTCTCATCTGATTTGATAATAGGCGCAAAGTCAGCAAAGATGACTTTTGAAATACTTCAACAATCAACAAGTAATACAACCGGACATCAAGTGGGCCACATGTCTATCAAGAAATGGACCGTTCCAAGTAAAAAATAAAATAAAAATGGTTGGTACTCAACGTACACATGCATGCGGCTAGCTGGTACCAAACTATAGCCTAAAATTTTGGGCCATGACACATGGCAAGTGGGGCCCACCTAATGAGTTGGAATGACATGTAGAAAGTGACAGTTGATAGATCAAGGCAAGTCGTTGAATCTAACGGTTGGGGGTCCATCTAACTCTACTGGTTGAAGTTAGATAATCCCCTCAACTACTGTATGGAAAAGAAGCTTAGTTAAGGTGGGTAAAGAAACGTCACTTACCACGTGAATGCAACGGCTATTTCACCAAACCCTTCGAACTTCCCAGAATCACACCGTCCATCTATTTTTTCAGTTAGGCCCACTGTAAAGGTATGTAGTTTATCCACACCGTCCATCTATTTTTTCAGATCATTGTAGGAGTCGAATCCAAAATTAGAGCATATCCAAATCTCAAGCGGACCACACTACAACAACAGTGGAAATAATTGTTTCTACCGTTGAAACCTTGCTAGGCCCCACAGTGATGTTTATTTGTCATCCAACCTATTCATAAGATCACATAGCCATGGATGAAGGGAAAACACAAATATCAGCTTCGTCCAAAACTTCTGTGGCCCTAAAAAAAAAAAAAAATCAATGGTAAAGATTCAATTCACACTATTTATTGTGGTGTGGTCCACTTGAGCTTTGGATATGCTTCATTTTCCCTAAATTATACGGTAAAATAGACAGACGGAGTGGACAAAATACATAAAATACACATAAGCTCAATCCCAGCCGTTGGACCTGATACTCCAGACCAAGCCCCTCCTTCGACAGCTCTAGCCGTATCAAACCCCAGCATGTCCGAAAAATAAATAAATGTTTGGAGTCGGGTCTGGATACGCATGGAGACACTTGGACAGTCCAATCGATCATTCTAGACCGTCCATTATGTGTAACACGCATTAAATGGCTACCAGGTAAAGATCTCACTGAATGGATCATCTGGTCCATCGATAAACCCTTACCAGGTAAAGATCTAAATACTGTAGCCCACCTGATGGAAAGCTCAGATCTTATACACATGTCCAGTATTGGCGCATGTAGGCCACAAGATGGACAGCTCAGATCTTACCATTTATCCCATATCGGCAACTTGATGGACGGTTCTGACCAGCGTTCATCATGGTTTCAGAGCATGACCAATCTATTTTAGTGCCCAGAGATGGACGGTTCTGATCGCGTTACATGTAAGCAATATTTATGCTTATGGAAATCCATACTGTTTAACGGTATAAATGAATGGTGCCGCATTGCCCTTTAGCACGTGATTGAAATGGGGCCCACAGATCGGCCTCGTCGAATGGTGCTCAGTAGACATTTCTTTAGACGAGGAATGCATTTGTACATCCACGCCGTCCATTTGTTTTTGCCCGGTTAGTTTTGGGCATGTCCCAGAAATGAAGTAGATACAAATTTCAGGTGGACCACACCACACCAAACAGTGGTTAATGAAAATCAAAAACCTTTTGTGGGCCACAAACGTTTTGGATCAAGCTGATATTTGTTTTTTTTTCCTTTCATCCAGGTCTGTGTGATCTTATCTACAGGTTGGATGGTCAATAAACATTACGGTAGACCCTAGAAAGTTTTTAACGGTGAGTGTTCAATGACCACTGTTTCCTGTGATGTGGTTCACAAGAGATTTTTATCTGCTTTATTTTTTGATCAATGGCCTCAAATAAGCTTGAAAAACAGATGAACGGCGTGGATATACAATCAATACATAGAGATGGGCCCTACGGTCAGGTTCCCACCCACATAGCTGGTTCCGGGTCGCAATTAGAGCTGGGCATTTCATACCCGAACTGGTGGATCCAGCCCGATCATACCCGATCTGACCTGATTCGAACAGAACCGATGGTCAGGATCGGCCAGGATCGGGTAGCGTAATCCAGATCCGAATTATTTTCGGGTAGGATTCGGATAAGCCCTGTTTCGAACCGACCAGATCCGGAACCCGATCCGATTGGATCCGATTCGAACCGACCAGATCCGGACCGCGTATATATATATATATATATATATATATATATATATATATATATATATATATATATATAAGCGCTCACTTGCGAACCAGTTCGTACGTACTACGTACGAACTTTTTTGAGAACCCATCATACGTGATGTTGATCCAAAATCTGAACCGTTCATGTGAAGCAGCACCTAGTGAAACCCCCAGACCAAGTTTTACTTTTATCTAAAACTTTTATCCATACCGTCCATAGCAAAGAGAAATTCAAATCAAGGAAAAAAGCTGTTTACATTTTTCACGGTCCACCAAAGTTTCGGATCAAAGTAAAAATTCATACTATGGGGTTTCATGAGGTTCTCGCTTCATGTGAACCGTTCAGATTTATGAGATTCATCACGTATGATGGGTCATCAAAAGTTCGTGACGTACTACGTATCGAACCGGTTCGCAGTGAGCGTTTTCTATATATATATATATATATATATATATATATATATATATATATATATATATATATATATATATTACTTTTACCGCATAGGTTTTAGGTTGGGCGCCAAAAAGTCCCGCCCATTGTGCACGTCAACTCTCTCTCTCTATCTCTATATATGTGATTTTTTTTCTATATCTATTTCTTTGTTTCGGTTGAAAGAAGAAGGCAAGACGAAGGTTTTGCAGCTTGGATTTTTTCGCTGGAGAGATACTGAAGAGAGGAAGAGGGAAAGAGAAAGAGAATCACAGCTCGGCAGTTCGATCAAAGAATGGTGTACGAATTGATTTTTGTGGAACTGATTACAAGGCATGTTTTATATCCAAACCGTTCATCCATTATGTGACCTCATTTTAGAGATAAAAAATAAGACAGATCTAACCATCAACTGGACCGCACTGCAAAAACTAGTGGAAGATTGAACTTCTACCATTGAAACCCTTTTCAGGGTCACAGAAGTTTTGGCTCAATATCCAAAAAAAAATTTCTTGTTTGATCTAACCATCCGGTACTTGTGACCTTATGAACATATTGGATGTAAAATAAACGTTACGGTGTGCCTACAAATTTTTTAACGGTGAAAATCATTATCTACGCCACTATTTATGGTGTGGTCCAGATGATCGTTGGATATGATTTAATTTTTTTGGATAATGCTCTAAAATTATCTTTAAAAATAGATGAACGGTGTAGATATAATAAATACATCACTGTGGGGGCCATGTAACTTTGATCTCCTTTGAACCGTTCTCACTACTCATGGCTCGAGGAGCGTCCGTGCTGTCTTCGCACGACACGTAGAGCAGCTAGCCAGCTATAATACAGCTGGTGCTAGCTGGAGGCGGATTGCGTACTAAGTAAAGCAGTAGGCTTAGCGTACTGCGTAAAACTCTGTGGGTCCCACAAGAATTCATGCATTTTATCCACCCCGTCTATACACTTTAGCAGATAATTTTAAATATTTAGCCAAAAACTGAAGCATATCCAAAGCTCAAATGGACCACACCACTGGAAACAGGGTGAATTAAACATCTACCATTGAAAATTTCACGGGGACCACAGAAGTTTTAGATCAATCTGATATTTGTTTTTTCACTTCATCCATGTATTTGTAATATTATGAACAGGTTGGATGACAAATAAACATCACTTTGGGCCATAGAAAAGTTTCAACTGTGGAAATCATTATTCCCACGGTTTCCTGTGGTATGGTCCAATTGATCTTTAGATATACCTCGATTTCAGGATCAACCACTAAATTTGTCTGAAAAAATGGATGGACGGAGTCGATAAAACAAATACATTCACGGTGGGCCCAACTGAGTTTACTTAGTACGATATGAGCGTGCTGAATATCTCAGTACCCAATCCGATTTCATGCTAGCTACAGGCTAGCTACAGGCTGCAGCCAGGCTGTACTTTTAGAAATGGGAGCGGATTGGATGTTGAGTAACTCAATACCCTGAGTAAACTCTATGGGGCCCACCGTCATTATGCATTTTATCCTTTCTTTCCATCTATTTTATTACTTAATTTTAAGTGGTTAGCCCAAAAACGAAGCATATTCAAAGATCAAGTGGACCACACCACTGGTAACAGTGTGAATTTAACATCTACAGTTGAAAAGTTCTTGATGGCCACAGAAGTTTTAGATCAAGCCGATGTTTATTTTTTCCCACTTAATCCATGTCTTTTTAATCTTACGAACAGGTTGGATGACAAATAAACATCAACGGAGTCCTTGGAAAGGTTTCAACGGTGGAAATCAATACTTCCACTGTTTCCTGTGTTATGGGCAATTTGAACGTTGGATATGATTCGATTTTGGGCTCAACCCCTTAAATGATTTGAAAAAACGGATGGACGGCGTGGATAAACCAAACGAATTCACGGTAACCCAACAGAGTTTACTCAGTACGATAAGAGCGTACTGAGTAGGCAATCCGATTTCTTTACAAAGCTTCTTGGAGAAGCTATCCAGCGGGTGCAAAGCTTCTTCCTGAAGCTATACAGCTGTACTTTTTATGTGGGCATATTAAATTATGTGGGGTAATCTTAAACTTTTTACTTTATCCACACCGTTAATCAGTTTTTTCGGATTATTTTAGGGGTTGATATTAAATTTTAAGTATATTTAATAATCAAGTAGATCGCACCATAGGAAATTGAGAATAATGATTTTCGTCGTTAAATCATTCGTGTGGTCTACTTGATTGTTAGATCTGTCTTATTTTTCGTCTCAAACCTTAATACGAGGTCATCAAATGGATGGACGGTTTAGATATAATACATACCTCATGATTAAAACCCCACTGCTCGCTAATATAGATAGAAAATCGAAACAGTCATGTTTTCAAGTATTGAACGTCCTAGCGTGTACGTCAAGTAATTACTTTTTGGTGAAAATATGAGTACGAAGGTAAAAAGCTCTTTCAGAGCCATGTGGGGCCCACCTTGATGAATATGTTTTATCTAAGCCGTTCATCCATTTTAACATATCAATTTAGGCCTTGTTCAAAAAAATGACATATATTGGCGTACCCAACTGGATCCGACTCCCTTTTTTTTACCGAGTTAGACCCGGTTCGGGTAACACAAATCATGTATCGGATCTGTTCGATTCAGGTGACCCAGATTTGATTCCGGTTCTGATTGAGTTCGGGTCCAACCATTTCCATTTCGGATCTGATCGGGTTAAACCCAATCCGTTACGATCAGGACCGATGCCCACCTCTAGTCGCTGTGAAGTCGCATTCAGGAATGCTAGTTGCACACGCGCCAGAAAACAGCCCGGGGTCACATGGCCGACGTGGACGAGATCCACACCTCTCATCTTGTGGTAGGGCTTTCAGCATGATCTAGTTGGGACCCACGTTTGAAATGTGTGGGGCCATTCAAAATTTGAATTCTGCTTGGGCTAGGCTTGGCCCACGGTGGGGCTGGCAATGGGCATACGGCTAGGGGTGTACACAAATTGGGCTAGCCTGGTTAGCTCGCTCGACCCGGCCCGAAAAAGCTCGACTCAGCCTGACCTGGAACTGAGTTCAGGTCAGGACGGGTCAATTTTCTCAGCTCGAAACTGAGTTCAGGCCGAGTTCAGATATGACCCAGTTCGACCCGACTCGATCCAAAACCCGACTCGGCCTGTCTCGACTCGTCCCGGCTCGCCAGGGTATATATACCCTTTTTTAAAAAAAACCCTACCCCCACCCCCAATCGCTTTCCCCTTTTGAGAAAACGCCCAACCCTAGCCAGCAGCCGACCCCACCAAACCCTCGCTCTCTCCCTACCCGACCCCACCAAATCTCTCTCTCTCTCTCTCTCTCTCTCTCTCTCTCTCTCTCTCTCTCGGTTCGAAATCGGCCCGAACTAGCCCGATTCTCCGCCGGGCCGGGTTCGAGCCGGGAAATGTTGGCCCTATGACTGTGCCGGCCGTGTCCCGGCCTAGTGCGGCTGTTGAACGGGCCTAGACGGGCCGAGGCCAGTTCGACTCGGCCTGACCCGTGTACACCCCTACATACGGCCCCACTCAAACCTTAGTGGGCCCCTAAACATAGCCCGAGACCAAAACGGGATTGAAATTTAAGCCCGGCATCGGATCTTGGCCCAAGTTAATGATTAATGGTCAACAAGCGGGCCACCATTGTACAAAGAGTGTGGACAGTTTAAAGATACTTGTAAGAGTGTGGACGGTTTAAAGACACAGTTTAAAGATACTTACATGATTCAGTCATGTTTCTACTATCCAAATCGTTTAAATGATGGGACCCGTGGTCTAGACTGAGGATACCAAAAAAGGAAAAAAAATAAATAAAAAATAATAATAATCTTTAATTGAACTATTTCAAACTGTTGATCATTCAAATATAGATCTAGGGCCATCTAGCACCATATTAGGCCCATGCCCCAACGAGCAAGCTAATTAGAGTTGTACACAAACTGGGTTAGCTGTTCAACTCGACTCGATTTGAAAAAGCTTGATTCGGCTCAGCTCAAAACTGAGTTCAAGCTAAGTTGAGCTGATTTTTTAGCTTCAAAAGATTTTGATCCCAGTTTGAGCTTGCTCGAGCTCGGCTGGAATTGAGTCATTTTAATATTGATGTTGCTCACTAAGTGTTTGATAAAATGACCCAATGAAGTGTCAGCTAATTGACGTTGCTCGCTAAGTGTTTGATGAAATGACCCAATGAAGTGCCAGCTAATGACGAGGAAAGTATGGATATGAAACAAATACTAATGTACCTTGATTTTGATGTTGCCTATTAAGTGCTTGATGAAATACATGTAAATTGTTGCTGTTGTTCTAGATATAGTGGGAAATTGAAGGTGGATTCCATGTGTTTGAAAAAATGCTGCACAGGTTCAAAATCAGCTCAAACTAGCCTGAGATGCTGACCGAACTGAGCCGAGCTGGACAGTCAGGCTCAAGGACAGATCTGAAGCAAGGTCATCCTGCTGGTAACTGAGCGAAGTCGAGCTGTGGCAAGCTCGACTAATGTACAGCTCTTACTGGCCCATAAGAGTAACGGTAACACCCATTTTGGAACAGGCCCCTGATTTCTTGTCGGCAATACAATATCTCGTGGCCACCAAATCCACGTGTCCCCACAGGAACCCATCTGGTTTAAGCCATGTCCAATTTACATTAATCCTCCTCTTAGATCAGGTATCTACATGACATGGACGTCGTTCCAAGAAGAACTGTATCGGTGGCTCCACTTGGGAGAAGGTTGATATGAACCATCAATTCAACCCAAGTGGAAATAGCCATATAGGTAATCCAATAAATAATTTGGGGCCCACATGAATGTGACTGGACATGGCGTTGCACCATCGGTCCGTGGCCGTGAAAAGTACTGCATGAGCAGTGGACATCCTTCCTTAAATTGCACGTAGACACTGCAGCGCTGTTGAGAGATACCATACTAGCTGTGATCAATGGACGTAACATCGTATGATGCTATGTTTGATCACGATTTCCATCATCTGTGGATGTGGACATTTTTGGTCCCACCATGATGTATGTGTTTCATCCACTCCGTTCTTCCATTTTTACATATCATTTTAGGGCTTTTCCCCAAAAATGACAGGGATATAAATCTCGGGACCACACCACACGAAAACAATAGTGATTGGATATCCACAATTAAAATCCTCCTAAGGCCTACTGTACTTATTATTTGACATCCAATACATTGATTACGTCATACCTACCCTGATGAAGGCAAAAAACAAATATCATCTTGATCCAAAACTTTTATGACCTCTAAAAAGTTTTTAATGGTCCACGTTCATTCAACACCGTTTTATGTAATGTGTTCCACTTGAGATTTGGATATACCTAATTTTTCGTCTCATGGCGTGAAATGATCTCACGTAACACACCACCAGCTATTGGCTGGTGGCTGGAGAGTAGCCCATCCGTCTCCCTTATCCCTCAAGTCTACCTGTCCCATCACAGTCACTGCCCCATCATGTCCAGTCAACCTTTATTGTAGATTGTTCATGGTGTGGATCCCACCTTTGAGGCGAGCTGTCCATCATGCAGGTCACACCTTGGACGTGGGTCACTCAGCATTAAGGTCCAACCTTTAATGTGCACCTTTCATTGTACAGGACCCACCTTTGATGTTAGGCCTCTATCATGAGGGGCCCACTATCAATATTATTGTCCATCATGTGGGGCCCACCTTCAATATCCACTGCCCTGTTCATATTGTAGCATCCACTTTGATGTTGTCCGTCCATGATGTGGGGTCCACCATCAAAGTTATTGTCAATCATCCACTTTGATGGGTTTGGGCCGAGCCGAGCTGTCTCCAAGTTCGGGCCACATTATTTTATCTTAGCCCAAATTCAACTCACGCCGTAACAGGCCAAAAAAAGTTTAGCCCAATCATAAACCAAAATACTTATACAAGGACCGCCCACACTCGAGCCCTAAAGAAAATTTCTAAAATAGAGGGACATTTTGATGGGCTCTCTTGTCAAGAGCGAGAACGAAATGGAGAGATGAGAGGAGTGGGTTGGACGTGAGAGACACGAGGAGATATGAGAATGGTGGGTTTGAGAGAGAGTCTAGATGAGGAAATCAGATTGCTTATTGAGTTAGTATGCTTTTATTGTACTTAGTAAATACTACTTAGCCTACCGTGAATGTATGTGGTTTATCGATGCTGTCAATCTGTTTTTTCGGCTCATTTTAGGGTTTGGTCCCAAAATTCAAGCACATCCAAAGATCAATGTACCATACAGTGAGAAATAGTGGGAATAATGATTTCTACCATTGAAACCTTGCTAGGGCCCACGGTAATGTTTATTTGTCATTTTTACCATGGATTCATTCATGTCCCTAAGGGTCCTGTTTTATATATCAGCCTCACCGTACTCGATAAGGATTGGTGAGTGACAATATTGGGTTATTTTATATATATATATATGTGTGTGTGTGTGTGTGTGTGTGTGTGTGTGTGTGGGAAAAGGTACTATGCGCTCGACCTCACCCTCACGAGTCTGTCGCATGAGGTCGAGCTGTGTGGGCCCCACCGTAATGCGTTTTGAACATCTACCCCGTCAGTCAGATGCACCATTCCATCATGGGCCTAGGTCTCAAAAATCAAGTCAATCCGTGACTTGTGTGGGCCACACCACATACAGAAGTGGAGAGGGGCCATGCACCATTAAAACATTCATAACCATTTTTGAGGGCCCACCGAGATGTGGTTTGCAAATCTAGCCCATCCATTATGTGTGTCCCACTTGAATGAGGGTTTAGACCAAGTTTCAGGCGCATGCGAAACTCAGGTGGGCCCCACCAAGTGCTTTTATATGTTTTAACAGTGTCTTCACATAATTTTAGATGGTATCGGGCCCACCTGAGTTCCGTATACAGCTGATTTTTGGGATATCCCATAATTTAAAGGGGACCCATCAAATGCACGGTGTTGATGGTCGAAACGCATCACGGTAGGGCCCACACAGCTCGACCTCACGGGAGCTTATCGTGAGGTCAAGCGCATAGTACCTTTTCCCTATATATTGTAGGCCCCACCGTGATGCATTTCGACCATCAACACCGTGCATTTGATGGGTACCCTTTAAATTATGGGATATCCCAAAAATCAGCCATATACAGAACTCAGGTGGGCCATACCATCTAAAATTATGTGAAGACACCGTTAAAACATAAAAAAGTGGTGGGGCCCACCTGAGTTTTTCATGCACCTGAAACTTGGTCTGAACCCTCATTCAAGTGGGACACACATAATGGATGGGCTGGATTTGCAAACCACATCTCGGTGAGCCCTTAAAAATGGTTATGAATGTTTTAACGGTGCATGGCCCCTCTCCACATCTGTATGTGGTGTGGCCCACACAAGTCACGGATTGACTTGATTTTTGAGACCTAGGCCCATGATGGAATGGTGCATCTGACTGGGGGTAGATGTTCGAAATGCATCACGGTGGGGCCCACATAGCTCGACCTCATGGGACGAACTCGTGAAGTCGAGCGCATAGTACCTTTTCCCATATATATATGGGAAAAGGTACTATATGCTCGACTGTATTAAGGTCGAGTGCTAGCGGCACGTTATTTGTCTAATGGTGAAATTTTAAAACAAACAGGGAAATTTTATATGGTCGTAAGAAATTTAAATTTATGTGCGAGTGTTTCGTTGTTGGAAGATCATGTACTAGGATTTTGTGTAGGGCCACTATGATGTTTGTGATAAATCTAACCCGTCCATCCATTTTTCAAAATCATTTTAGGACACGCAACCAAAAATGAGGAGGATCCAAATATTAAATGGGCCACGTGAGAGGAAACAGTGGGGTTTTAGTGACTACCGTTGAAACATTCATATGACCACAAAAGTTTTGTATTGGTTTATGTTCGTGGTGTTTTCATTTCATATCAGTGAAAATGACCTTATATACGGTTTGGATGGAATATAAACACCAAGGTGGAGCCTAGGAAGGTTTCAACGGTAAGCAATCCTTTCCCCACTGTTTCATCTCGTATGGCCCACTTGAATTTTAGATCCTCCTCATTTTTTGTATAATGTCCTAAAATGATATTTAAAAACAAAAGGACAGATTGGATTTCACATAAAGATCACAGTGGGCCCCACACAGAATTCTTCTGCTGATCTTCATGGGAAAGGCTTTAGCAAGAAATCCGCGTCCCTGGGATTTGAGTTTGGGAAACAGACTGGCTACTCCCCCGCCACCTGCCAATGGTGGGTGGTAGGTGTTATGTGGGCCTCACCATGCTATATGTGTTTCATCTATGTTGTTTATAGGTTTTTCTAGATCATTTTATGGTAATGAGACCAAAAATGGGGTATATCCCAATATCAAATAGACCACATTACACGAAACAGTGTTGAATAAGCTTTGGATATGATTCATTTTTTGTTTAATGATCTAAATTGATCTCAACAAATGGTTGAAGGGTGTGGATATAATAAATAAATCATTGTGGGGCCATGAAGCGTCAGCACTTGTCTTCGTGCGACATATACCTACACTAGCTATGTAGTTGGTGTGTAGTACACTAGCCAATCCGCTTCCCTCCTAGACGGAAGGGGATTGCTCAACTTACTGAGTAAACTGTGTGAGGTCCACCATGATTTATGTATTTTATCTTCTCCGTCCATCCATTTTCCCAGATAACTTTATGGCTTAAACCCAAAAATGAAGTATATACACTGTTCAAATGGACCACACCACATGATACAGTTGAATTGAACTTTTATTGTTGAAAATTTCTTGGGGACCACATAAGTTTTGGATCAAGCTTATATTTTTGTTTTCTGTTCATCCATATATGTATGATCATATGAACAGGTTGGATGACAAATAAACATCACTATGAGGCCTAACAAGGTTTCAATGGTGGAAATCATTATCCCCACTTTTCCCAAGGCATGATGGACTTGATCTTTGGATATGCTTTAATTTTGGGCTCAACCCCTTAAATTAGATGGAAAAATAGATGGCCGGCATAGATGAAACACATACATCATGGTGTGGCCCACATAGCACCGACCACCTGCCATTGGCCGGTGGCAGGGGAGTAGCCAATCCGTTTCCCAAACTCAAAACCCAGGGATGCGGATTTCCTGCTAAAGCCTTTCCCTCGAAGATCAGTGGAAGAATTTTGTGTGGGGCCCACTATGATATATATATATATATATATATATATCATAATGAGATAATCATATATAAGAGTAAGATTATTCTTTTGTTGAGACCATAAATATTTGTACATCACTTCTCATAAGCTAGAATCTCTATTGACATCTGCCTTATTTTGTCTAATCTATGCCATCGTTCATATCATTGTTTATGTGCAAAAAATTATAAGTATTGAGATTTAAACTATTATAAGTTATATCAATGAGTTAATATTAATGACATTTAAATAAAAAATATTATTATTTCATTTTAAAAGAGAAGTATAAGTATCATAATACAGTTATATAAAGATCTTGAACAATGTCTAAGTGTAAAATGACATTGACTCTATTCTATATATATAAAAGACAACTTTTAGTCTCAATCTCCACTTTAATGTCATTTATTGCAAAGAAGCGATGCTTTATATC